>JAPQRQ010036500.1:9886-25652 GCA_037367365.1 Apogon talboti | reverse complement strand
AGAGAGAGGGACCCAAAGGAGAGAGGGGGTGGGGGGTACTCTAATGGCTTTTTAAAGAGCCCCTGTTGACGTTTATAAACTCTATTCTCTCTCTCACTTTTCCCTATGGTGTTTAACCCATTTGCTCCGCTTTGCCGATATTCACGCTACACCTGTGTGTTTGTGGAGTTTCAGGGTAAGGATGATAGATGGGACTCACAGGTGAAGTGCAAAGGGAACTTCTGCACTCAATTGACTTGAGCCACGACTTCCCTTTGGTCATGAGCGCTGGGATGACTTAAGAGGTAGAACGAGAAACAAGATGGCTACCGTGGGCTTTTTACTCTCCTGTAACATTCCCTTAGGAACAGTAAAAATGATTGATAAGGTATAGCGAACTATCACCTGTCTCACAGGCCAAATACCCACCTGGATTCACACTTAAAAAGTCTTCATGTAGGACTGACTTCAGTGAAACTGATATGTGTTATTAGAAACTAAATCAAAAGAGCGGGGTGTCAGATGGAGTACCTGGCTTCCCTTTGGGCCTGGTAAACCCTGAAAGGAGAATGATAGAGTCAGAACTGAAACTTTAGTCACTTTGATTAGGTTTTATACATTTCACTTTAGAAATACTCACTGGTTTTCCATCCAAGCCAAGAGGACCCTAGCAGAAAACAGATTAAAGAAAGAAAGGATAAAGAACAATACATCTTTTAGAGCCAAATCATCTGAACAATCAATATCTGGCTGAAAAATATCTAGTCTGTTTTGGCCAAAAAAACAGTCTGATAATTTGTTTGTTTTAAATCACTTACAAAACTATTACAGTCCTCCAAAACGATCATAAAGTGTCTGTTATCTATTAGCATTTCACAATGTTTCATTCTCCTCTCCATATCTTTCAGGAAACAATGCAAGTGTTTTTAGCTTTGGAAGAACAGTTTAGTGCTTTTGGCAAAAAAACCAAGAAGAATAAAAAGAGTGCTTGTAAATGACAGACAGAAACAGCTGCAATTATTGGAAAGTTTAGAGTAAAGAGGAGGAAAATAGAAGAGTGTTTTTGACATTTTGCACAAAGACTCCATGAATATCCTGCCCCATTTAACTCTCTGCGTTAACGTTTGTGTGTATGTGTGACACTCAGATATTAAGACGCTTCCAGGTGGTTGTGGTTTATAATTATTCTGAGATTTAAAGTGTGGTGTCCAACCTTATAGGCTGTGGGTAGATGCGGTCCAGCTGTATTAATCTGCAATGTAACCACACATTCACTGTGTGTGTGTGTGTGTGGGGTGATGAGATAATCCAACAAGCAGTTAAGTCTGTGTCCAACCTCACCCAAGTGCTGAAACAGCAGTTGGAGTTGTCCACTTTGTTTACCTCCATAAAAACAGCCAAGCAGTCACTGAACCTCAGTCAGTTCAAAGACACAAACCTTTAGATCCCTACTTAACGTAAAGGAACAGTTGGCTTTTGGATCAAAACTTTCCAAAAACACTTTAATATGATATATGTGGTAAAGGCTAATGTTGACTTCCTCCTTAACGACCATACTTGATGTTAAGCTAACAGTTTTTACAGGGTCTCTTGAGTCATGGGTTGCTCAACCCTTTGCAGTCCCACTGACTTTGCCGACTGGAAGCCATCATTAACCCTCGTCATCTCTGGCCTTGGATAGCTTTCATAAGTTACGCTTTCTATTCATCTCATTGTTTTACCCGCCCCTTGGGTGCTGTGAGGCCGGAGATCCCATAGTGAAAACCCACCACAGTGTCATCACCGGTGGCTTTGATAGATGGATGGTAGATTCATAGGAACAAAAACGAAAAAAAAAAAAAAAAAACGTCATAGAGGGGGAGACTTTGGTGCAGCTCTGTGATGTTATGTTTTGTGAGCACCCTTTTCAGTCTCTATGACTATAAAACAACCTCTTCAAAAACATAAGTCTGTATAAGAGAGATGTATGAAAGTACTGAGAGGGCTTTGAGGTTTTCACTGCCTTTTTGACTGAAGGCCTCTCATGAAAGCAGCAGTAGGTGGCTGAGACAATAGGGTGGAACAAATGACTGGGACCAATCGCAAAGCAATAATTCCACCATCACCGTGTGAAGTTGAGAGGAGTGTTAAGATTAATAATGTAATGCTCTATATTGGATGCCGCATACACGTCAGACTGTATTGTTTCATCACTCTATTAAATGCAGTGCAATGAATGTATCATGCTGCATGTGTACGTGTGAGAGACTGAATCAGCCTACAAATGTGCCAATGAGTATTGTCTGCAGAATGATGGCTGCAGATCTATGAGTCGGTGCTATATAGAGTATATGTGTGTGTTTCTGTGTCTGGGTGTGCACGTTGGGTGATATCTTTGCATCTGGAAGTGTTTATCAGGGCCTGGCTCCTTCAAGACTTGTCAGGATGAGTAGCCGAGGTGTACATGGTGAGGTCACCGGCTGCTGCAGTGTCTAAAGCGGAATAAAAACAGACTGATTTATGGCCGCTAACAAGCCACACGCTGGCCTGTGAACTGTACCGTTCCTGTGTGTCTCAGAAATGACTTAAATAACAATGAAAGAGTCTAGGAAGTTCCTGATAACAGATAATAAGATGCTTTAAATATACGACCCCCTCCTTAAATCAGCAAGGTCACATGGAAATTTTACTAGATATCAAAGGTCAAAATAGGCCAGTAGGATTTATATAACTCAGTAAAAAAAAAAACATGGGAGCCAGAGGAATTAGATTTTGGTGTGAGGTCTGTAATACATCCTACATTTTTCTTTTTGCAAAGCTGCATTGTCTTTCTAGACATCCTGTGTGGTACAGGCCAACACAACAGACAGGAAAAAAGCTGGAATTCAAATAAAAATAGAACAGGCTGAGAGAAGCTGTTGCTATTAAAATCTCTTTATTTCATCCCACAAATGGGACAGGCCATGGAATAAAAGAGAGGAGGAAAAGGAGGAAAGAAAAACTGGCAGATTAGCGTAAGAAAAAGTGGGAAAATAGGCCTGGGATTACCACTTAAACCTCAAGTGAATTTGGTGGAAAATGATATAATGCCTTTTTTATGTGTATGTGTGGCTCTTTGTGTGTATTTCTATGGTACATCACCATCTTGTCCTGCAGCGTCCCTAGGCAGAAGGAAAATGTTTCGACTCAGCATTCCCACCAATTAGATGGCTTTTAAACAGATTTCTGGAAAGTAGCAAAGCCAGCAGGAGGGCATATGTCTGTATCTTGGTCTGTATGTGTGTACGTGCAAAGTAATTCATGCATATGTACAATTTCACACATGTGTGTCTTCTCGAGCCAGGGAAATGGGGTGAGGTGTGTCTTTACTGTCTTTATTGTACTCCCCGTGGTGCAGGCTTGTAATTATCCAGTAGGGGGTAATTGTTGGAGGATGCATTGTGAAAACTTGGTGTCTGCACTTCAGAGCAGACGTCTGTTAACGTGTCAAACACATTAGCTTAAATAAGTTTAATTACATGACATCAAAATGAAGGAAGACGGAGAAGTGCATTCTCCGACTCGCTCTTTTAAGATACTTTTGCTCTCTCAGGTTTTACTTTCATTCCTCTTCTTGCATCCTTTGATATGATTATCTTGTCCTCCCTTTGTATATGTTTCCTTCCTCCTCCTCAGTTACTTTCATGATGTTGCACTCAGAATGCTCCTCGCTGTGTCAGGGCTGCATGATCATAATTTGTGATGTATGACATTTATTCCTTCAAAAACACAAAACAAAACAAAACATAAAACATAATAGTGGAATCCAGAACTAAAGAGCACAAAAAAGCATACCAGAGCGTGTGTTTGGGGGAGAAAATTACCAAAATGCTGTTGGGTGACTGTCTGGCTTTAATCTGCGCTCAGTGGCCTGGAAGGCTGAACAATGGAGGCCTTGGCCTGTGTCTGCTGAGTGAGGTCCACTGTCTGTCACAGACTGGCACTTTTGTGTAAACATGCTAGTGGCTGGGCATGCCGGTGACTGCACATATGAATGAGAATCAATTGTGTGTGGGTGCGTGATTACTCCTCAGCACTGTTCTGTCAGTGTGTTGGGCTAGGATTGTTTGACAGTGGAAAGGCTCTTTTCTGAAACTCAAACCCCTCGCCTGTGATTTATGAGAGGAAGAAGTGACAGGGGTTACATGAGGAGAGAAAACACACATCAGCATGCTCAAACACACACACTTATCACAACGTTATGCTTGAGAAACACACAGACCACATGTCATTAACACTGTTTATCATATTATTCTTCCACTTCAGTGGAAGTGGACGGCTGCATGCATTAGTCTGATTAACTTAACGCCTGACACACATGTGAACACCACCTGAATGAAATGCAGCTCATGCACACTCACAAAGTGGCAGACATGCATATATACATGCACAGAGCTTACATAAAACTTATTTCTATACATGTTGAGATGTGTTAATGTATCTGTACAGTGCTCTCGCCTGCTGAGGGTTACAGGTTTAAATTTGCCTCCAATTTGAATCAAAGGGATTAAAGGTGAAAGAGGAAAAGGAAAAGAAAAGTGCTGGAACGTGATCAAGATGTTTGTTTTAACAATGGAAAAATAAAGAAAGAAAAAGCTTGCTGGCATGAGTCACTGGCACAACAGTTAGCACTGTAGTGCTTTCCGGAAACTGACTTGACTCATTTGTGTTGATGTGTGCATGCCCTCTCCATATGAGAAGTTCATGTGAACTGATTTATTGGCGTGAAAGACACACACTGACATAAGCACACCGACTTTCAACCACTTCCACAGTTCTGGCCTTTGTTACAGAGATGTACATAAACTACGGGTGGCTGGATGGAGTTCACTCACATCTGCACATATGGACACAGATACACAAACACTGTTACCCGACAGGAAAAATGCCCCCTTTTAGGTTTCAATGTTAGAAATCTGATCATCTCTGCTGCTGCAAAATTGAATACACCATCTATAGTAACTGTCAGTATGATTAATCTACTGTTGTTTTACTGTAATTTCATACATACAGCTCCCAAACCATCTTATTTACATACTCCCACATAAGCATCATAACAGGAAGCTCTCTCTTACACTTACAAAACAGAACTTCTCTGGTTTTAATAATGTTTCATTAATGTAATTATAGACCTATAAGGACTAATTTCATTATACTAATTGGTCTGGGAAGGATTACCCACATGATGCATCTTTAAGAAATATAAATAAAGCAGATGTTCTAAACTTAAAAAGTTCAATAACAAACGTTTGGGGTTTCTAATGAAGACAGTGACAAAGACGAATAAAGTCACAGCCAGACAAACACAAATGTGTGCATATTTTCTGTGCACTCAGTCCACCTGTGTGTAATTAGCAGCAGGCATTTCCCGTCAGGAGGGCTGTGCAGTGCCAAGCAGACTGGGAATCTGACTGGGACAAAGCCCCTGGGAAAAGAACTTCCCAAAATTCCCAGTGAGACAACACAGAACAGGCAAGACGATGATGCTGTGGAACACAACACGGGGCACCTACACTGGGGTTGTCATGGCAACCAGATGGCAGGCTCACACGACAGCAGGACGAATGTCTGGCAAAACATTTCACATTCTCACACCAAATCCCTGCGACACTAATCCCCAAGAGTCGCACCCCCGAGCACACATCCTGTCCTGACAAATCCATCGGCACATACAACCTGATCTGGTGAATAATGAGGGTGTATCCGTATTAGATGACGGCTGAACCACAAATCAGCAACAGACCTATGGCCATGAGCTGTTTTATCTCAGGAGATGTGGAAAAAGTCAGTCATCAAACAGTCCACTAGAGGCCGCCACATCTCTGACTAACACGTCCCTGCACCTCAGAAGGGGGAATCGGTGATCTGCTTTGAATTCAGCTGTTATGGATGTGCAGAGTTAAAGTATATTATTCAAACAATATTAAACCCAATTTAAAGCTGAAGGGCATGATTTGTAATACTGGATGAGTGTTTCACATTTTCACTGGTATGGGTTGTACGCCTGTGATTAATGTTTATTGATGATATCTTCAAAAGTTTTCCTTTGGATTTATGTTCATTTTATGTATGTAAGACTTTGTCTTGACAGCAGCCAAGAACACATGAGCTACAACATGTCATTGAGTGTCAATGATAAAAGACGTCTTATGTATGTAGAATGTTTGTGTGTTGGAATTACTACACTTCAAGCGCACAGGGCAGGGTGCATAGATCAAATGTTAAAGGATTGTATTTAGAGATTTGAGATTTCTTCAAAGAGCAGAGATTGAAGCAGTAGACCTAATAAAGCTGTGAAAGAAGTTGGAATTAATAAGCAGAAAAGCGTCCGAGGAGAGAATGACGTCAATGACAGACATGATTGGGTGAATTGAAGAGTGACAGGATAAATAACAAATCAGATTTACCGGGTATCCATCCCGTCCAGCCTTGCCCTGGTGAGGTTAGAGATTAAAGCATAAGCACTTTGGACAGGTTAGAACAGAAACAGCCGCACACAACACACCATACATGTATTGACTCCTCTGGTCATTATGGGATATATGGGATCATAGAACAGCTTTGGTGTCACTCAGAGGTTGAAGCAACAATTGGTCATTAAAGGAACCTAATACTACATTTCCGTCAAGTTTGACTCCAGGTTTGGCGCCGTTTACCTACCTGCCTGAACTGTTGTAGCGTGTTTCGACCAGGATGCGTTTTTTAGATATTAAACTGCCATTTATATGAAGTTGTTTCACAGTAGGAAATCTGACAGCTTGATTCTCAGCACAGACTGCTACTTTTATGTGGCTACAGGTGACTCTGCGTCACTGTTGTCTTGCTTTGGTTTTATCGTTTGACGGGTGCGTTCAGGAAAAGATATAATGCATCATTTCATGGATGTTTAGGGTAAACCAGCTGCACAAACCAGTTCCTCCAATAAAACCATTCAACGGATTTTCACAATGTCAGTTTGAGCGCTGTTCCGGTGTGATGTTTCCGCAAGGTGCACTGAGCGTCCCTGCATATCTGATCTGTGCCACATGTGATCAGGAACCAGTCATTTTTTCCAATGGTTATCATATTTCAATACACAGACCTTCTAATAGTGGCAGTAAATGTCATTTTTATATGTCTCTTTGTTGCATTACTTGTCAGTCAGCAGGATTATGCATAAAGTTCAGCCATAGCTGCATGAAACTTGGTGAAAGGACAGGACGTAGACCAAGGAAATGCAGATCCAGAGAAAGAGCGGTTCCTGGAATTTTTTTTTTTTTCACATTTCCAAGCATTGAAAGATAAAACCTTTTTGTAGTTTTTCTATATGTAAGTGTATATTAAATGTGTGTATAAATGGTGGTTGTGTATAGGAGTGAGTGCAGAAGTTACAGCCCCACAGAGGGGAAAAATTTGCTGCTAATAAGTCACCGCCCATGAACCATCACCTCTGAGCGTGCGCACACACACACACACACACACACACTCACGCACAAACACACACTTCCCTTGGTGGTCCATTTATTGCAGTGCTGTGTGGGTGCTTGTGTGACAGTTTTGTGTTAAGGTTTTATTGCTGTGGGAGAAAAGATGGTCTTTGAATTGGGGTACAGTTTGTTAAACAGTGTACCAGGAGGGATTACATATGTACTGGACATACTGTGCATATGTGTTGGTATGCGTTTTCATGTTTAATGCAGAAAAAAAGGTGCAGATGTTCATTCGCTGTTTCTTTAATACTACCTGGATGAGCAGAATTTGTACTTACAGGAGGCCCTGCAACAGAAAAAAGAGAAATCAACTGTTAGGAAATAAGTTGTAAACATCTTTACTGTGACATGAAGCACACTGTATGTCTGAGTTGTAATGACTTCTGGTTTGTACAGTAATCAATTCCTAAGAACACTGGTGTACAACAAAAAAACTGAGCATGCAATGTGGTTTGTTAGCTGATGACTGTAATTAACCACTTAAATATGGTACAGAGCAAGCTCATTAGAGTCGCTGCCAACAGGGTTTGTAGTGAACCTGTTATGATAAACAGACTTCTGGATAATGGTCATGTTTTGCATTAGTCTATGAAGTCATGTTAAGACATGGTTTCCTAAGAAGATACGGGTGTGTTAGATTGAGGACAAACAGGGAGTGAAAAGGTCGGAGTGTGCTGGCAAACTGCCTGTCCCTTCAAAGATTTCTCGGGGCAGTCTTTCAGATCTGATTGAAATGCTCTGATGTTAAGCCTCAGCAGCAAGAAGTGCATTCTGCTTTTCATACTTTGCTTAACCAAAAACAACAGTAATGATCAAAGACTCTTTTTCTTACTGGTCGTGGCCTTAATGGAATACACTTATAAAAAAAAAAAAAATTCACTTAAATGTGCCGGGCCGAGGGCACTAATAAACCACCCAAATCACCCCATGGTGAAAACATTATTCCACCAATAAAAGCTTTAATATTATTGCTCAGGTTATATTTATCTAATGTAAATTTCTAAACAATTGTGATTCTCATTTCAGTGATTGCTAACACAACTGCAACTGATGCCATGAGTTGGAGACATTCCAATTGTACAGTTTTAGACCGATGCATCTCATCAGTACAGATACAACACTAAACATCAACGTAAACTCAACAAGATTGAAAACAGACTCCCTCTTGGGAAAAGCGGAATTTTGTAGTATTTTGTTACTATTTAAACATACAAAAAAGTCCTGCTAACGTGACCAGAATCTATGAAGTTCAGAATATCATTGAAGTTGGCTGTTTGATTCAAGGGTGAGAGCAGTCAGAAGATGAAGAATCCATGTGTTGGGGGAGTGAGTGTACACAGGAGGACAGGGGTGTTGGGGTTTATGAGGCATGAAGATTATGTCAGTCAAGTTTAGGTGTGTCTAGACGATGGGACGAGGACCTCCTGGACTAGACAGTTGAGCAAACAAATGAATACCGGTTGTAAGACTAGCTTTAACCAGTGAACTTGAGATGTGTTTATGTGTTTGTATGTCATAATGAGAAGTACGGAGACAAAAAATAAGAGTGAAAGACACAAGTAAATATGACAGAGAAGGAAAAACAAGTATGAGAAGAAACAGACATTGTATGCAGGAAACATGTTGACATCGAGGGTTGATTTTAAGATGCTTAACTGGGCTTGGGTTTTTGTTTCTCCTCTCTACTCTGGGTTGTTTGTCTCAAAGCATTAGGAAAACCCCTTATAGTCTTGTAAAACTTGTCATGGAGACTTCATGTAGAGGATTGAGCAACAGCTCCTCCATGCCGCCAATGCTGCACTATAAGCTAGGCTGCAACATGAGGACACAAAGCTAAACAAGAGAGAAGCCCTAACCAGAACCACATCTCGCTTGTGGAAACAGACCCTCCAGTGACAAACAGTGAATTGAAACGTAAATGACAAGCCTCCCCCAATCATAATCCTCCAAAACACTGAGTAGTCCTGTTGATGATGGCTGATGAGCGTGGAGAACTCAAATAGATCTCTACAATCTACTTGGGGATCTATTCTGAGTTAGAAATAAACAATAATTTAAAGGACTCTGATGATAGTCTAGATTTTTCTCTATCGTCAACAAGCTGATTGTACCAAGAAGTATTGTTTGTACAATGTATTGTTCTGCACTTTAGACCTCGATAATTATTCAGAGATTAAAGGGGCATCCCAAAACCACACAGATACACTGGTGACAATTTTAACACCATTGTACCATCCCTGTCTTGCAAATACTAGAAGATCAAAAATGTAACCTTAACCCTTTAATGACTACCGTTATAACAGGCCGCCTAGACTTCGTTCTGTCATTTTTGCAATAAAAGTTTCAGAAAATGTCTTTTTAATTAATTCTTTTGCACCTTTTTCCAGGAAGAACTTAACTTTCAATATCTGTCCATTAATTATCATTATTATATGTGATAAATGCTTAAAACAGTGTGTTACAGTAACAAAAGCAGACTTGAATTTTTATATATTTACTATGAAAAACAACTGTAAATGTGCATAATGACATTTTATGAGATTATAGAAATAGACTTACAACTGTTTTACATGTGCTCAAACATTTTTGTTTGTCTAGAACATTATGTGTTCATATTACAACGTCTTATTTTTAGTTAGGCAATGGCTGCTGCCACAGTACTGTGGCATGAAATATCGGTTTGTCTATTGCCACAGAGCCAATCAAATATTAGCATGTGATATATGGCGTATGCTTCAATGCATTCTTTTGTGCATTTTGCTACTACAGTACTGTGGCAATTGAGGGAAGAAATGACAAATTAGTGATAGTATGTAGTATAGAATAGGAATTATAGTTCCAAATGCTCTATATGTTGTTTTATGGTGTTCTTTGCTCTGGGCAGTCAGTGAGATTGAGGCTGAAGAAGGTGGGCGGAGCTACATGTTAGAGGTGGCAGTGTGCCGTGTTACTTCTCAGTTTTGTGTCAGTTCAGTGAGTGCTGTGCTCCGAATTCTGCACTCTGAATATTGTCCCAGTGATTTATATCAATGGCCACTATGGAATAGTTATACACTGTGTGACATTTGTTTTGTTTCTATGGTTGACTTATTTCCTTCAATACACTAGAGTGTCCTATTTAAATTGCTCATTTCTTTTACCTTCTTATGTTTGAAATAAAGTCTATCTAACATGAAAGTTTTTAGAAGTCACATATTGAGTGAACATGAAGTTGTTTTTGGCCATTTTTGTTGATAATTAGAAAAATAGAGAACATCTCTGACAGAAGTAGTTTCTGCAGATTGGCAGGATGTTGTCAACCAAGAAATAAAATCCCCTTTGAAACTGAAGATTGTTAGTTATTCAATACTGTTTTTGTAAAGATTACCCCAAAGACACATTAATGTATGAGCTTTGTGTTATCACAAGACACAGCCAGGCTAAATGTAACCCTTAACGCAAATAAAAAAGTTTCCTTCAAAGCCCTTCAGCAGATAAATTAAGGTGCAGAACGGGACCATAATTCTTGGGATTCTAAAAAACAACATGGGCACTGGCAGTACAGCATTTAAAACTTTGGATGGCTCATGGTGGAATATTCTGTTTCAAATTAATTTTAAGGATACTTTTCTGTAGTAGACACACAGTAGATACAGAAGGGCCTTAGCATGCTAAGTAGAGCAATAAAGATTAGCGATTATCTTTCTCTTAGTCAGAAGGGATGTTCATCTATTACTCATCTACAACAATGAATCATCACCACGTTGGAAGTTTTCCCGTGTGACGCATATCCTGCAGAAAAACTAAAGCTTGTAGTTTTTAGTATTAATACTACTACACCACAACTTTGCGTAATCAATACTTAATAGAAAACACTGAATGCAAAGATGACTCAAACAACACCTGCTGTCTCATGTGTCATGACAACATTTTGTGTAACATGAGTTACATCTCTGTTCTGTTTTAGTTACTATTGGGTACTTTTTGTGGTCTGGACGATAAGAAAAAGCAACACAAAAATGGTGGGCAGTGATTTCGGCAAGGGAGAATCTCATTAGACCTGTATTACTGCAGCTGCTACCGCTCAGCGAGAACAACCGACATCTGGGCAAAGTTAGTGCAACCACATGGCCAAGGTTGCTGCTATGTCGGTGCAAATAGGGAAGGACAGGGAGAAGGGCCAACTGCAGCCCATCATCCACTGGCCTGACTCACGGGTCACTGATTTTACCAACCCTCAAATGTATCCAGTCACCCAGGAAAAGAGGGAGAGTGTGGGAGCAAGAGAAAAGAGATAAAGGAAGTGTGTGTCTTTCAGGAAAACAGAAAAAGAAGATATAAACACACATAGCAGGTGTTGGGCATCACTTACCAGGTTCCCCTCTTCTTCCCATTCTTCCTCGTTTTCCTGGAGGCCCTGTGTGAAAACAAACAGACAAAGCAATAAATCCCACAAATCAACACTGCAGGGATGAGTAGAGGACAACCATGGATCAGTTGCTGTTTCACTGCTGGTGTTCATGTATTGTCTGGCATTCAGATTGTGTGAGCTGGCAGAGAAGACACCACATCGTATGCCTGGTCCTGAAGTGTGTGGGTAAATGATGTAATCACACATTACAATACTGGAAAAAACAACAAAACTGCACTGTAGGGTTTTAGTTCAGGCTTAACAAACAGTTTGAAACATGTGGTTCATCAGACTCATTCCTCGCTGCGTGGACTGCATCCAAAACCGCTCTGACCCTACACTGATGCGACTCACACCATCACCTTTCCGGTAAACGGTTTCTGCTGGTCTGGTCTGGTAGAGTTGTCAAAAATAGCAGGAGGGCTGCAGAGGAACCAGGAGATGATGTGGCCAGTGGAAAGGTCGACCTACATTCCCAGACCTCATGCTGCTACAGCTCCATGAATCATTTCTACACCAGCGCTGATTTGCGTCAGTATCTGCTCGGTAATTCAGCATTTTGGCTATTGTTTTACAAGATGGTTTAGCAGACCATACATGGTGTACAAGATTACAGCTCAGCCCCAGAGAACCCCAGAGGGTTGTAGAAGATTTGTGTTCTTACATGATGTTTGTGTGGTGCTGACATTAGCCAAATCCATTTATAAGCTAATGGCTGTGCGATAGCAGGTTGTACACTGATTTCTGTGCAGAGGAAATCCTTAAACCCACTCCCGAGCTCTTTAATGCCTCTCCACTGGTCCTTTACAGCAGCTTAAAAATGAGTTAGCTAATGTCAGCAAGTTACTCCAACACAGACTTCATGCAATCACACACAAATCTCACATACTGAACCTTTAATTTTAGGTCTGGCAAAACCTTACTTCCTCCATCTTTCTTCCCAGGTGCCCATCCGCCCTCACTCAACATTGGTCTTGTAAAGAAATGGGAACCATACTGGGTACTATTCCTGATGCTAAGTGGTTGTGGCTGCAGACATGTTTTCCCTATTGTCATTATTGGAGTTATTGTAGAGGCCTAATCATTTCCTGACTGTGCCAGGCCTTTCTTTTAAAGTGAGCTCAATCGTGCTCCTCTACCTCTGTTTTATGCCTACCTCTCTACTTTCATCTTTATTCTACTTTATGCAACAGCAGCAAGCTATAAATGACTTTAAGACTGAAGAATTAAACTCAAAGTACAGAGAAGAATTGCACATGCCAAAAGTTAAAGATTAGCCCAACTTTACTGAGTGACACAAATGTCAAAAAAGTATTTTCTTAGTTTCTTCATCTGATTCAATTTTCTGTTTTGTGGCTGTTGCCAGACTCTAGCCAACAACCTAAAATAAAACAGTCAAAAATAAGACCAGATGTACACTCTAATTTAAAATTTATGTTGGAGTAATTGTTACAATCAAACACCTCTACACTTTAAAATGTCAGACGCACATGCCAATTCCACTTAACATTATAAACAGCATTTATAATAATAGTCTCCATATTCCTTAGTGGACTCTACTTCCCCTGCTGCAGCCCCCACAGCCATAAACAGCATTGTGGAGGTGGGTTCTGCAGAGAGGACCAGAGCATTTCCCTGGGCCTTAAGAGGAGGACAAGCTGGAAGGCATGGGGAGAGGAATGTGCAAGGGAGTGTTTGGATGGGAAGGAATGACAGTGGGGGTTGAAAAGAGTTGAGACGGGAGGTACAGTGAAGGAGATATAGAGCATGTAGTGGACGGGAAGAAAGATGAGACAAAAACTGAAGCATGTTTGTAGGAGGATGGAAAGATGCATGGCTTCATAGGTCTATATTTTGTAATATGGACTCACAACACAGTGTCTCTTCAAACAGGAATATGCATTATGGGATATGGGTCACCAGGGGCAGTGCCTGTTCTACCTTAATTTGAGACTTAAAAGGCAGCCGTTGGCATGTCGACAGGTCAGTCGCCAAATGCTGGAGGAGCAGGCGTCAGAGTGACTGAAATGTGGGGGAGTGATTGGTCCTGAGTGCAGAACTTAGGGGGAATGGAGGTGGGCGATGACAAGCTGATGTAGGACTGGATTGACTGGAGGAATTAATGGAAAAAACAGCAGCAAAGAGCACACTGTGTGTGTACATGTGTGCAGATCAGAAATGTGTGTCCAAGTGAAAGCAGTGAGAATGTACTCACTCCCAAGCAAATAAACACATAAACACTCAAACACATGATGTGACTTAGGTGTCGGCTTTGACTTTCCGGTATGTTGCGGACACACAGGGTCAGAAAATGTCACATGTGTATGTGAAACCTGGAGCAGTGTGTGCCAGTGAATGTAAGATACACGGAGAAACCGGACGTTCCATTCCTTGTGCAAGAGGCTGCATATGCACTGGGTTGTATAATGACATATCTGTGAGTATAGTGACTTATCTGTCAGTGAAAGTCTCATTTTAGAAGTCAGTATCAAAGATGAACGATGCTTATTTGGTTGTTTGTGGTCAGGTATTCATTGACTTTAGCTAACTCATTTTTAAGCTAATGACAGTCTTTGAAATGGAGCTCACAAACATCAGCAAATAACCAGCTCCTACTACAACACGGATTACCATGCATGCACTTTACATTTTAAACCTTTAAAGTAAGGTTTCACCACTTACAAAACAAAGTTCAGTTTCCCTGTGTGTAAGACACAGATGGAAGGACACATGGACAGAAGAAAAAATTTAAGGAAATATTTCAGAAGCAGCACAGTGCAGAGATGGGAGGACAGGTGCAGAGTGAGGGGGTCATCCTTCACTGTTACAGGTGTTGAAACCCCCCCAAAGAGAGAAAGATGGACCTCTTCAAATGTCAAACTGCGAGGAAAGAAAACAACATCCTGTGCACGGATCTCTCAGTGAGTTTTAGACACACAAACAATACTCACTCAGCATCAGCTGTCATGAATATGAATATGAACATGTAAAAAGCTCCCTGGGAACAGCGTGATAACACATACTACACACACGCTGAACTACACTTGAACCTTTTTAACTGTGGAAAGCTTTGTATACATGTTTGCCTGAAGCGCTGAATGTGAAGTCAACCAATCTTCTCTACGTGGGGCTGGAAATGGTGCAGTCCGATGTTTGACTGCGAGCCAGCTAGTGTTCGTGTGAGTGTTTGTGAATGTCAAGACCTGAGTCTGGGAAACACACACATGGACAGCTGCCCAGATTCAGCATCCTTCATCATTAGTTTTTAGTTTCAGACAGCGAATGAGGAAAGACCATTACCATACCATTTAACATCACTGTCCAGTTTATAACATTCGCATGGACAGACAAAGAGAAACACAGATTCATTTTTAAGTGTTTCATTTCCAGCCTTCTCACTAATGAGCATAATTTGGATTTTTCTTTTTTTTAATTTGCTCCATGACCACCTTAGTTGTATGTATTTACGTTGGTTTAAAAGCAGAAACAAACACACTCTTTTCATTTCTCTCTCCCTTCCTTTTAAGGCATCTATCTTTCAATGAAGGCACCAACTTCATCTCAATACGCTCCAAGCAACTCCTCTACCTTCTGGAGTTAAGTCTGATTTAACTCTGCATGTGCACGTACTGTACACGCACCCACATACACACACATACTTCCATCCTCCATCTGCACTGTCTGTTTCTCATAGCCATGGCTCGACTTGATTTAGCTACTGTGACATTTTCTCGCAAACAAAGTGCTTCCAGGGAACAAAGCGCGGGATTGGTGGAGAACTTCTCCCCCTTCTCTTTTATAAGGCCCCATTTTGTTTAACCCAACAACTGGGAGCAATAAAGAGCCAAATGAAAATAACAAAATGTGATACTCCATATGCTCAACCACATGACTTACATCCATCCATCCA
>JAPQRQ010036499.1:0-11756 GCA_037367365.1 Apogon talboti | reverse complement strand
TTTGTATCCCAGACCCCTGTTAGAAAAGAAACACCTGGATTCAACCTGTCCACAGACTTTTGTCCATTTGTGGATGAGTTAGGTAATTATGAAGTGAGGATAAGGATTTGCTTCACTGTTGCAATTAAGCCTCAAGTAAAGGAGTTAATCAGGAAAAATATTCCATACGTGTTACTGGGGTTATTTATAGCATCTGGTAATCTCAGTCATTTGGTGCAACAATAGAGGCTGATGAAGCTGTTTCTCCAAGCAGTTTTAACCCAAAATGACTGTTACTTTTGATTGCTGGCCATTTTATTTGTGTATTTAGCTTGACATTAAATAATCAGATTCAGAATCAGAGTACTTTATTAATCCCAGGGGAAATTATTGGGTGTTACGGTCACTCCATTCAAGTAGAATAAAAAGTAGCAGGAAATAAATGAATAATGATACATTTCGTCATCATATAAGATGGACTGACAACCAAGAAAATGCCAAGAAAAACCCCCAAAAAGACAAAAATGGTGCAACATGCATAAAACATTTTTTTCAGAATAAGAAACCTAATGTAAAAGCCAACCCAACAAGAGCAGAGCGGTGTATAATTAAACTACAGTTTCTGTGTGCAGACATTTGCTGCGGCTTGTTGGAAACAGGCACAGACTTGTGTGTTCAGATGGCCTGGACTGTTGGATTAGAACATGGGCCCTGTTGACACCTGGCATCAGGATGTGTCTCCACACGCATCTTCACCCACCACTTGTGATTTAATTTCCCTGCTCTACATGCAAATAAACACATATATCATTCCCATTTGCAAAAACCAAATGTGTTTTGTTTTTTTAAGGGTTTATATAATGAATAAAGTGTGAAGCTTACTGTTTGCACCCATCTGTATTATGATATCAAGTTTTTTCATTAAACTAATACTCACTGAACACTCTGTCACGCCCTGCTTCAGCTGATAGTTTACATTACAGCTCTGTTAGCTTAGCTCTATGTTTAGACAGAAAACAGCCACAGTAAAACCACAAATCACCTCTGTACAGTTTGTGTCAACAGCTGAACTAAAGATCTATTTGGAATCGTCACAGTTTAGTTTGAACCATTGGTCAACAAACAGCAATTTAGCAAAGATAAGAACATCCCATAATAACTTTATACCTTCATAAGCCTCAGAATTAAACCCACCCGTGTAGAAGAAATGCTGACATTTCATCATTCAACTCCATTCTTTTCATTTACAGCTGGGTCCGGTGGCGAAAACAACAGCAAAGGTTGTGTTTTCATGTATTTTCATTGATGAAGAAAGTTGTTTCACCAATGTGACTCTCCTGTCAAAAATACATCACCACTTCACAGGCATTATTTATGGAGCAGAGGACACATGGATTCCACAGACTGAGCATGAGTTCAGGTTCCTTCTCTGTGGTCAGAACTATGGACACATGGTTTGATTTGACCTGGTTTTGTTCTCTGACTTTGACAGCCATCTTGGACAGTGATCCTGCTGGATGTGTCCTCTGAAAGGGAACCTCAACTCATGCTCAGTCTGTGGAATCCATGGATCCTCTGCTCCATAAATAATGCCTGTGAAGTGGTGATGTATTTTGGACCGTAGAGTCACGTTGGTGAATTCATATTTGTAATAGAGAAAGCGCAATCGTACAGTTGCATTTCGTGTTTGTAATTCTTGATGTCAAATCTTTTTCATTCCTATTCTGACAGATAAAATACACACTATACATTTTATGTACGATTGAACTCATTCAAGAGTTTACAAATATTTATTTTTGCCCAAATATAGATTAATATGCACACATATCTGTCTTATGCACATGAAGATTTTGACAGGTTCCTTACCTCATAGATATTCGTTTAGGGCCAAATGACGAGTAACAGGGCTTAAACAGTGACATGTCTAGAACAATATGGGAACTACGGTAGCTCTGAGTGGACAAAACACATGAATTCCAACTCAAATATCTCTCTCCACTAGAGGGCAGTATAGTTCATATCTCTACAATACACTGACATCTTCGACATCACATTAAAACTCCTTTTCCTAAACACTCAAATGACAGTTTTAGGTGTTTTCTGATTATTTGAACGTAGAAATACTTCAATTAGCTCCTTTAATCAGTGGGAGACAGGAAGGCATGTCTCATACCTAGTCGCCAGAAATTAAGAGAAGAAATCAAAACAACTCAAGTTGGATCTATTACTGTGCATGCTCCAGGCATTTAGTGATTTGATATGTAAATTTGTTTGCGAATGAATACAATTTCCCTCTGCAATCTGCTTTGTAATATATCAAAAGGACAAAAATCTGAGAAAAATGACTACAGTTGGAACTCAAGTGGACAGTGGACTCTTATGAAACCCAGTCTGAATTTGTGCAGAGCATGAACCCAAACCTTCAGTGTGGATCTAGACACGTTCACACTGTTCACCGGTCTGTGAATATGACCTGGGCATTTGGATCTCCTATCAGGAATAGATCATATTACTTCTATTTGTGATGTACTATCAATACACTGGTGCCACATAATAAATATTTTGTATTAAATCCCATCGGAGTCAGTGTCCGTGCTCATATGTCTCTTATTTGAACACTGTACTCTGAGTTACCACTGTGTAATCCAAATGATAGTACACAGGGTGTGACAGTATATATATATATATATATATATATATATATATATGAACAGTATTAACAGTATATATCTACATATTTATTAGGTACTGTTTAATAAATATAAACACATCTTTTCTGTCTCCATCCTAAATGTTTGTGTTGGTTCTTGCCTCTGTCTTGGCCCCTCAAATATTTTTGTTGACTCCAGTTTTTGCTTTGCATTTTGAGCACAATTAAAAAGTCTTTTAAATCCTATTTGGGCTTAAAATTCAGAGGATATATTCAACTTTGTACGTACCTGTTTCCTTCTATTTCCCAGCTCTGTGGGGAAAGGCAGGAAAAAGAGGGTGTGTGTGTGTGTGTGTGTGTGTGTGTGTGTGTGTGTGTGTGTGTGTGTGTGTTGGGGGGGTAGTGCTTGCGTCACTCCCATAAAGGCTCTGACTCTTGCTGAGTCGAGTGCTACACAGTTTCATTTATTTGATAAAGCTTCATTTGGTGTGATTTAAAATCTCCCCCTCATCAGGCTCGGCTCCCCTAAAGCACAGCCTCAGCGCCACGCCAAAACGCCTCATCAGCTGAAAACACACACACATACACAGCCTGCACACACACACATACAAGCAAACCGCTACACAAGGACATTTTTCACCAAGTGACTCACACTGAGGCCCATTTAAATAGGTGTGGGTCGTCTTGGGGGGTTCAGGTTGTAGTGATCAGACAGAGGAGTGTTTTTTTAACAGGTAGATGGATGGTTTATAGTGTTTGTGTAAATGCTCCACACGTACGATAAGATACATTTTAAGCAAAATGTCCAATCACTAAATGGCGTAACGCGATATGAAGGAAGACTGACTCTGTGTGGAGTAAGTTAGTGATAATTAAGAACGAGGTAAGATTCGGGTCCATATGGGTACAGATATACATTTACAGACAGGTAAACATGGGAAATGTCACTCAAGTAAAACCACTGACAAACCAAGTCTGTCAGATTAGAGACTCAAACTTCATTCATCACACAGACCTTGAATAAAGTCCTCCAATAACAAGCATTAAATCAGAAAATCCCTTCACACACTGAGGTTTATGAACTGGTGTAAATAGAACAGAAGAAGTCAATCTTTGACAATTCATTTACAGCTGAAATGGTTAATATAAGAAAAAACAACAACAAGAGTGGACAATACACATTTTTTCTGTAGCTCTTTTCTCTCTGTCCAAATTAAAATACTAAATATAAATACAGATGAGCCTAATGTTTTTCATTCATTCATTCATTCATTCATTTTCTGACCTGTTTTACCCTCATGATGGTGTCAACATTGTCAGTGCTCATCCTAGATACCAACGGGCAAGGGCAGGGTACACCATGGACGTGTCATCAGTTCAATATTTTTAAAATTCACTTATTTTTCTTAAGAAATTTCAGGTTGTTCACATTATGTGTGAAAGAATAGTTTGTAAATGTCAACATTTTCACAGTGTAAATTTTGTATTTTTGCACAGAAACAAAGAGAAATCCTCGTAGTTGTCATTATTTATTATTATTTATTATTTGTCATTATGATGTTATTTAACTGATTTGGCCCAGTTGAGATACACTTGAGCTGAATATGAGCTTAAAAAAAATTTGTTTGATGGCCATGATGACCTGTGCAGGGCTGGACCTAGACCTGGTGGGGCCCTCAGCTGTATAAAGCCGCCCCCCCCTTTTTTTAAATGACACCAGCTGGCCTCAGAGAGCTTTAAAATATATATGCCTTTTATTTTTTATTGATAATATTCCATAATAAAGATCATGTTGTAGAATCACAAACATTACAGTATATTATAGAATCCTCTAAGTTACAACTTCAAACATTTTCTTTCATGATTTTGTAAAAGCCAAATCATTGATTGTGTCATCAACAGATATGCTATGGAACTTGTGGCTTTCTATGCACATGATAAAAACAGACAGTTTTTCTTGTGACATAGTTGGTCTCAGTCCATTTTATATTCTCTTTATCTGTGAAAATGATCTTCCTCCTGAACTATTAGTTTCCATCAGACATGGAAATAGTGATAATATTTCTTCCACATGAGGGAAAACTAAATGAATCTGGTCTTCAAAGATGATTTGATTCTATAAAAATAGACCAAGGGGCTCACAGCGTATTTTCTGACCTTTTTAAGGTCAAAATAAGAAAAAAAAGTCCAGATGGACCATTTTAGACTCAGGGGTTAAAGGGTTAAACACAGTTCTATCCACTATATTTCCATGAGTTATCTATAGGCAACTGACACAAGGAACACTGATAGTAAATATGACACATCACCTAGAATTCAACTATCTAGTCAATGATGTCAGACAGGATTCATTTACAAAATTTTAATTTTAGGAAACAACACATTGAATTAAAAAAAAATTCTGGAATTTTTTTGAAACCCCTGCAGATGGAGAGGTCCTAAACTGTAGACAAATTATGTTGGACCTAAATCCGACACTGGACCTGTGCTCAGTCTGTGATATATCTCCGTGTGTGCGTGTGTGTGTGTATGCATACATACTTGTGTTTGTGTGTTTAATCATTTGTCTGCAAAGTGAAGACAAGATAAAGAGTAAAAGGGGGAGACACTGAGTGTGTGAATGTGTGCGAGGTCAGTGTGTTTGGCAGGGCAGGGCTTGTTTGTGGCCATCAGAAAGCCATTTTAATTAACGGGAGAGGAATGCACACACTCACTTTTGCAGCGCTCACCAATAATACTGGTGCCAAAAAATTCTGCTCTTTAATTGCTTCTGATTTATTTTCTTTTTCTTCCTTCCTTTCCTTTATATACAAGAGGAGGAAAGATGGGTCTTCTACTTTATTGTCAGTGAGAGAAAGGAAAGTGTAAGGGGAGAAATGGAAGGAATAAAGAAAGAAATGCAGAGAGAGACGGAGTGAACATAAATCAATAAAGAAGAGGCAGAACAGAAATGATGAACGAAAAAGAAAGGAAAGAAAACCTGGATGAAGAGGGAAAGACCTAGACAGATGTCCAAAGAGACTGTGGAGGTGAAGAAATGGCAGGAAACAAGACACACACACACACACACACACACACACACATTGTGTTACCTCCTGCTTTCAGAGGGTTGTTAGGCCAGCAGAGTGTGTGTCTGATGAATGATATGAATAATAGATGCTGGAGCGGGCTGGCATGCAGTCTGCAAACACACACACCCACACACACTCTGCATCCATGGGGTGCATGAAGTTACCGTAAAATGACACGCAACCAAAGCTTGAAAGTTGATCAGTTATTTAGGATGCGTTCAGGCTGCAAGTGGTAATTCACATTCATTGTTCAAAGTGGATTTAGTTCATTTATGTTACAAACACTGGCTGCCCCCAACTCACAAATGTATCACCTTTAACCCTCAAAGACCCAAACATCCACCTGTAACCTAAATCATCTTCTGATGTAATTGTTTAATACCTGTTGATCCACTAATCCTATCAATACATGTCAATAATTGGTGTAAAATACAGTTATTCATCTTTTCATGGTCATCAGATATGACCCATTTGGACGTTCAGAGGTTACCATGGAAACATCGTCATCTTCTACAACATTGAGGCCATTTACATGACCATAAAAATCTGATAACTGGGAGTAATCTGATAATTGCCGTAATCAGATGTGACACGTTTACATGCACTTCAAAAATGCGACAATTGAAAAACCCTGGTTTACATGTTCCAGTCCATTATTTGATTTCTTTCAGAGTATGTACGTACGTTATGACGTAAGACCTACACTTCCTGTCATTTTCAAAACATCCAGTCTGGTCTCTGACATTCTAAAGCATCAAGCAGATGGAAGATGTTGAGAGTTTTCATTTGTTGCAGCATGAAATTAGTTTCCTCTTCACTCCAGAAGTGCGTCTTTGCCGACTTTTCGCTGTTATGTGCCATGTTTGTTTACCTCACGTTGTTACTGTGTAATTTTTTATTTTTTTTTACCCATGCCCAGATGTAAAAGAACGAAATAGATCTGATTAACCTGTACACATGCATGAAGACATCAGCGTATTGGGGAGAAATCCAGGTGTGTTAATCTGATTTCTCATAATCAGATTACTACTGTTATCAGATAAAGCTGATCAGATTATCCTGTTTACATGAGCAATAATAATCTGATAACTCCTGAAATCAGATAATGATCGGAGAATTAGTGTGAATGTAAACGGGCTCAGTGATTCACCCATGGGTTTTAAGCCTCGTCAAAACCGTAAAGTTCATCAAGTACTGAGTGATTTAGCAGTTTTTTATTGGAACCGATTGATCGCAATGTCAGTGGAGCTGTCTGTTAAAAAACAACAACAAAGAAAATAACATTAATAATTAAATAAAATGAAACTGAAAATTTGATTAGCCGATGAACATGCTGTCATGTAAGTCAGCAGACCACAGGCATAGGGGCCCCATGCTAATCTGTGTATGTTAACCCTTTAATGCTCCTTGTATCATCTATGATACATACCCATCACTAATTACTAATTTAAGTTCTTTTCTGCTTTTTTCAATTATTTTCAATAATTTTTATTTTTTACTCAAATTTTTCCATTATTTCTATATAGATTTGTGTTATTTTGTACTAAAATTTGTCAATCATTTTATGTAGATTTTATTATTCCGTATAAATTTTTTAAAATTAATTTACAGGCTTTGGTTTTTTTATACTAAAACTTTATAATAATTTTTTTACAGAATCTTTTGCATTTTGTACTAAAACTTTTCAATAATTTTTTTTGCAGAATTTTTTCATTTTGTACTAGAATTTGTACAGAAAAAAAAATTCTGACAATTTCAAATCTGTATTGGTGAATGTTGAAATGTCCCTCAGAGTGTTCATGTGCATGATGGTGGCCAACTGTACGGGAGAACGTTCTTTTTCAAGACTGAAACGTATTTAAAGTCATCTTCATGCCCAATGGGGCGTCATGGTTTGAACTGGCTTTGACTTATGTTCATGACCATTGACTTACATCCAGTAATAATTCCTATGAGTAGTTGTGGTAGGGGCCCCACTACACTGCTTTGCCCGGGGCCCCATAATGCTGTTAATATGGCCCTGCACACAAATGCCCATAAATCTAAGAGATTTAAAGCTAAAATGCCTTTCTTATCTCATACAAAGCTCAGATTTTGCTCATAGAATATTTTTTTCTAGATTATGTCCGCTGCTGCATCCTCTATGAGTGTGTGTGTGTGTGTGTGAGTGTGTTTTCTGTCAGTGTGTGCTGCGTATCTTGTTAGTGTGTATTTCTCAGACCAACCTGTCCGATCCTCTCACATCAACCCACAGCCATTTACCCCTCACACACACACAGACACACACACACCCTCTCACACACACACACACACACACGCACACACACACACACACATGCACACACACACGGGCCATCCTCCAGCCATAGTGTCAATGTCAACGTTGCATCTGGTAAACATGACAATAGACACGTACTCCCGCCGCACAGACGCACACAGACACACACATAGAGACTAACAGGATAATGACTGGCCAATTAGGCACAGGCTTGATCTGTCTGGATGTATCCAGTCATCTTAGCCCCTCCAGCGGCCATTACTCAGGCATGGACACACACACATGCGTACACCACAACACATACAAAGACTCTTGACTGTGAAAAGCTGGCTGCACCACCAGACGACCTCTGTGTGTCAGCTTGTGTGTATGAATGTTTATTCCCGTGTAAAAAAATACTGTCACAATGTCATGATGCAGCCTGTCACTCACGGCTGCACTTGTTTTGTGACTTTTTGGATTTGGATCAGAAAAAGTGTTTCTCAACTGGTGGGTCGCGACACAACTGTGGGTCCAAACCTGTTTCCAGTGGGTCGTGGGCCTTTGTTTGGGTTTAAATAATGTTCATAAACCAATCCTGTGTTTTATTTTGATGGAGATGAGCCCCGCCCATTTACACTCCCCAACAGTAGGTGGCGGTAATGCACAGTAATGATCATTAACACCATACATTTAACAGCATAAAAGAAGACCCAAAAGTTTGTATTGATATGATGGATAAACTCAGGTATTACAGCGACTCCATCAGATATGGTTTTACCTCCATTGGACAAAAACCTCAGTGGGTTTAATTTTACAATAAGTGACTGAATGAACTTTGAATTTTAACTGAGTTCACTTTTTAGTTTTGGTTCCAATGGACCTAATGTAGTGTTAAAGGGAAAATTTCCATATTTATCATCTCCACCTGCTGGACAGTTTGGTTTATCATTCAACTGGTCTGGTGTGTTTTCATACTGTGATATTCTGTATTATCTAAGGTTCAAAACACTCCATCTTTTATTAAATACATTTGAGAAGTTAAACTGTTATTAATTTGGGTTGTCTTGTCATTGAGGAGTGATAGTGGGTCCCGAAGCCAGACCAGTTCAGAACCCCTGAACACAGACTAGTTCAGAACCACTGGGCTAAAATTGTATAAATGCAGGAATTTGCATGAAATAATCAGCCTCAAATGACTGCAGTACACAAAAAAAGGTACAAAAGTGCATGTCAACTTCATGTATTCACAAACAGTTAAAACACACAAATGAGTGACAAACAACACAAGATAAGTATATGTTTTTAGTACTATGTATGTAAAAAATTATTTTTAGTCATTTATTATTACATTTTTTGTGTAAATGTCTAAACTCAAGGCTTCGTATTACAGCAGAAAGAATAAAAACACCGAAAAGGAAAAAAAAAGCAGAAAAAGAGAAGAAATCTCCACACCACTGTAACTCCCATGCAAAGATTTATTCCAGCTGTACCTTAATTATTTGTTCTTTGGCTGAACCGGACCCTTCATTTTTCCTTCTTTTCTGAATTTTCCACCAAATGTTGGGTCGACCCCCTCCTTATTGGTGTTAATTCTTTATATCTACTGTACTTCTGTATAGATATGTGTTACTGCAGCTGAATCTCTATTCACAGTAGGAAAACGTTATTGCTCTTTTTTAATGTTTGTAAGATGATTGATGACATGATGTAACACCAAGGCATTATGGGTATTCAAGAGGACTTCTCTGCATGTTTTCTGTAGTAGTGTGAAGAAGAGCAATGCTGTAAAACGTCATGGATAGAACACATTTTTGCGTAAGAGCAGATTTTCTTTCTTGTTCTACTTTTGTTATATTCGATTAGATTAGATTAGATTAGATCACGTTAGATGAGATTAGAGCTCGAGTGATTAATCGGCCCGCCGATATAATCGGTCGATTATAGCGTATTACCGATTAATCAACATCAGTCAATATGTAGCTGATATATTAACTTTTTTGCTGTGCGGAGATTGTATTGCTGTGCTCTGCCCTGCACTCTCCCTGAGTGCCTGGCCCCTCCCCTTCACACTCAAATGGGGCTGCGCGGTCCATGCCACGTGTACTGCACAATGGGTATGTGCAAAGTGAAAGTGAAACTTAACACTTGTTACTAATACCTTTACATCTCCTGCTGTTGTGAAGTTCATTTACCTTTGCCCTACCTCCTGAAATGTTGTGAACTTTCATTTGAGGGGGCAGGATGTTTGTGTGTCGTAGTCGTCCCCCCCCCCAACGCCGAAAACACACGGGAGCTGGGAAGCACAGCCAGCATTTACTTTTGAGCTGTTTGCAAATACCCAGTGGCTGCATATGGAACTTTTCAATAGCAACTAAATATGACTATATGATATATGATAAGATGTTTTTGTGAATGAGCCTTTTAAAGCCACATAATGTATTAGTCTAAAAATACCTCACATCATTCTATGTATGATTACTTTCAGCTAAATGCAGCCACTTGTTTTTATTTTAAAATGATCAACTATAGTATCAAATTCTATGCTAATTATTTTAATTTAGTAGTGTTCTGCTTCTTAGTCTTGAATGATATTTTGGGTATTATAAGAATTTGTGTTCATGTACATATATATCCTGTGTATATCAATATTCTTATTTAATATATCAACTGGTATATCAGTTATCAGCCATTATATCGGATATCGGGTTTTTTTTGCCCCCAATATCGGTATCAGCATCGGCCCCAAAAATCCCATATCAGTCAAGCTCTAGATGAGATTAGGCTAGATTAGATTAGATAGAACTGTAGTGTAATAGTATTATCTGACACCCAGTAAAACTACTTAACTATGGGGACATGCATGTTTCGGAGCCTTACTCCATCAAATACATACAGCCATTGCACGAACACCATCAAAGTCGACTGAAGTTCATGCAGAGTTCCATTTATTTATAGAAGCTTTTAACATGGAAATGAGTCACAAACCCAGAGAAAGAAAGACAAATATCTGTTTTAGTTTATCAAAATGAATATGTTGTTTAATGTAGCTTGGATAGACTCAACCCCTCTAAGGAGTAAGTGGTTTGGAAAAAGAACACATTTAATATTTATATTCATCTGCTATTGTGTGATGAATGTAAATGGATTAACAGATTTACAGAATTAAATACTGTTTGGAAGTGTCATAACATTCTGTATCTGGTACTGGTACATGTTTAAATCAACTTTACCTTTAATTTGACTTGACATAAACACCTTAAATGGTGGAATCTTCCAGATAAATCTGACATGTTTAATGGTGTTGATGGTCAGCAGTGGTGTGGATGTTGCGGTATGAGTGTGTGTAGTGTTCCAGGTGTGTGTTTGTGTTTCTTCTGGGCTTTGTTGGACTTAACTCCTGCTCTACTCCGTTTGAATGGATGATCCTCACCACCATCATTGCTAACTGCATCGTCCTGGCTCTGGAGCAGCACCTTCCTGATGGAGACAAGACACCTCTGTCTGAACGACTGGTAACGCACACAAACACACACAATTACACTTTGAACAGACACACACACAACAGCAGGGTTCAGGCTCTAATACATTAATGCAGTAGTTCTCTGGTGCATTTAATTAAGTTCTATCTTTAACCCGTAAAGACCCGAACATTCACCTTTAACCCTTAAAGACCCAAACATCCACCTTTAACCCTTAAAGACCCAAAGACTCAAGCATCTACCTTTAACCTAAACCATCTACTGATGTAACTGTCTAATACCTGTTGATCCACTAATCCTATCAATACATGTCAATA
>JAPQRQ010036498.1:0-11758 GCA_037367365.1 Apogon talboti | reverse complement strand
AACTGAAATTTGGGGGGGGGGGGATGTTCATATCACTGCCACTTGTAACTGGTGTCACTATTATACACTGCAGGTTGGCCCCATGTTAGTAATCAAGAAGTCTATTTGTACAATTATTGAGCACATATCACCCCAATCTAATGATCCATACAATGAGTGACATGCCCTGGAGACATATAGATCTCCTCTCATCACCTTCTATAAATATCCTGCTAAAGCTCCTGTGGGCCTGTTGTGGCCCTGGTCACAGTCCAGCAATGTACAGCTGGGTTACTATTGACTACAGCAAAAAATAACCAGCTGGCTAATACAGTCTGCACACTTGAACCCCACGTGCACAGTTTGGCACACAGGCGTGCACATGTACAAGCATGCCACTCTTAGACCCGCTCCTAAACTCCTACCAGACACCTATTTAAGTGCACATATTTGTAGTCGTCATCAAAAATGTCTGCCTGCTTATGTGATAATAGCCATCTTTACTTGATGTCTTTGCCTTGTCTGACATATCTGACCTATCTAATCCTCTCTGTTGACAGAGGGCGAACCCATTGAAGCAATTGCCAAGTTTGACTACGTTGGGCGCTCTTCCCGGGAGTTGTCCTTTAAGAAGGGCGCCTCCCTGCTGCTGTATCAGCGAGCGTCTGAGGACTGGTGGGAGGGACGTCACAATGGCATCGACGGCCTGGTGCCACATCAGTACATCGTCGTTCAGGACATGTGAGTTTAAACTTGAATTCACAAACACGTCTTTTCACTTTCCACCTGACGAACATGCACATTAAAGTAGATGATAGTACACTGATTATATATTAACATTGTAACTGAAGAGAAATCAATATGTAGACCTTGTATTTGTTTCCAAAAATGTTACTTTTCCTAGGTATGGGATAGGTTTCTCTTGTTTTAAATTCAAGCTAAGACGCTGCATGATGCACAGAGCTTGCACGCTCACTGAATACTAACAAGTTAGGTCACCTCTAACAGTCTAACTCTTACTGTGTGCAGGTTTTTAAGTGATTTGATTTTAGAAAAGGGATTTATATTAAGTTAATTTAGCATTATCTCAAAACTAGATGCATACTAATGGTACATTTAATTGAGTCACCTGGAAATGGTGTCACCATGCTAGCTTAACACTTAAAATTAACTGTAATTACAGCGCATGTTGGCACAATGTGTGATTTTTTTTTTTTTTTTTTTTTTGGCAGCCAGTTACTTATGCACACCACCAAGCCAACGTATAAGTGAAAGAAATGTTACAAGGGTTACTTCTCATACTTTGGATCAGCTTATGTTAAATTGGAATACAACATTAAGTTAGCTAAAGTTAATTACAGTTTTTTAAGTGCAATGAAATGACATAGCATGAGTATATCACTGCTCAAATATGACTGCAATTTGGATCCATTATCTCTTCAATAGTCATGGTTTATATCTTTGTTACACCACACAGATTTTTATTGGTAACTGATTTGAAAACAACAGATTCCATGATCCATTCCAAAATGTCAAACAAACTACATAATTTGTTATTGTTTTGATTGTCGAAATTACATGTGTTTAACTCTTTCAGTGTTTTTGATTGTTTAAATGCTATCTAATGTTGGAGTTTTAATGACAGGTGTGTCAGAGACATGTAGTCTGGCGACTGTTGCCGTGTGAAAGCAAACATTACATAAGGCATGACAGGGTGTCTGCATCTTAAAAGGTCTTAAATTTAATTGCCCTTAAATTAGGTTTTAATTTCCTTTAAAACTGATAATTAATCCTCTCAAAGGTCTTAAAAATTCTACAGACACAATAAATGATATTGCTATATTTGTTTTGTAAATTGTTGTATAGAATCTGTCAAATTTGTAAGTAGTGATTAGCATTTCAGCGCAACAGATCAGAATGGAGACTCCATCAGTCATTCATGATGGAGGAGTTCAGGTATGAGCTTGAATGTCAGTAGCAGAAACAGTCATGGAGAAATGTAATGTTAGCTAGATGGGTTCAAAGCAATAACTATGAAGCTTGTTGTACTGTTATTTATCTGAATGAATGCCTCTAAAAATGTCTTCAAAGGTCATAAATTTGTCTTCCTCTAACCTGCAGATCCCCTGATTATTATGTTGTAGTGTCATGTAAATATTACAGTGAGATAAATATGGTTTCATAAACATTGACAATAAAAAAGGGACTAAAACCCAACTGCGTGATATGTTAACACTAATGCTGATTGTCATTTAGAACCAAAACACAACCTATTTTCTCTTAAAAATGTGTAGTAATTGATAACAGCCTGTTTTGTGTGCAGACAGTTCTGCAGTTGAGCTTTTCACTCTGTTTATAATCACAGTCATATCTGAATGCAATGATAAAAGTGTGCATATTTTGTCTTTAAAGTATAACTCAAATTGACATAGACCATCTGTTTATGAGGCTTTTTTAAAAAATCTGTTTGCCCGGTTTAAATTCTGTAAAAGTGGGTCACGACTTAATGACAATGGGGAAAATGCTGGCTCCAAGGAGATACCAGTGAAGAACCACAGTTAAACAACATTTGCTTTTTAAGAGACTATAAACCATCACTTGACCGTAGGGTCATGCATAGATGAACTTCAGCCTTCTTTTTTCCTGCCCAGCGTTGCTCCTGCTCAGCTGTGGAGTGTTCTCCATCTCCAGGGTCCTTAATGTGTCTTCTGTCACTGTCTTTGGCTCTTAGCCCTAACAAGCACCATGGTGACTGTTGGTGCTTAATGGACTGGATTTACTGTCTCGTTAGGACGGGAAAAGAATCACTCCAATCACTTAGTGGCTGGCCGACAAAATGGTCATTTAGAATACCTTCTCCTCTTTTTCTGTTCTCCTCTTTCCCCGCTACTGTCCCATCACTGTGCCTTTATCAATAATTCACTAGGAGGAGCACCGCTGATGGGGTGTCTTCTTAGTTAATGAAAGAGCATGGGAATTTACAGCTGTACGGATTGTCCCTGAGCATTGTAACATCCTGCCCTTTACTTAAACAGCGCTGACCGTGGACTGTAGGACTAGACGGGGTTGTGATCTTCACTTGTCCCATAAAATCCGCAAGAATAAAACGTGTAGAGAGATGTGTGAGACACCACCTCAGCACAGGAAGTCTCCTCTCAAGGCTCGGCTATCAGGGTGTTCAGATTATCTTGTGTCTGTAAATTTTGTTTATTTCTGCCTCTGCTGTTGGAGAAGTGGTCGTCCTTGCTCCATGAGCCTGTGAGCATTCATGGGGAGACAGCAAATAAGTGACTGTGTTTTATTTCGGCTAATACACAGCATCAAAGGCAGCCGTGCAGCTCAGTGGCTCTGATTACCACTGTCTGACAAGCACCAACTGTACCCAGTATCCAGTCACACACCTCACTGAAACCCATACAGCCACCACAAGGCATCACCATAAGACTGAAAGGCCCAGTAACATGACTCATCTGACTCTCTGGACCTTGAGAGAGAAGAGAGAAACATGCTGACACAACAGGAAACCAATATCAAATACTGTCATCGAAGAATAGCGCAAAATGAAAGGCCGACTGATTCGCTGATTTCTCCTTTTTCTTCTCTGTTTGTCTGTCACTTCCTCTCGCTCTTTCTGTGTTTCAATGTCACTCTGTCTCTGTGTCCCAGAGATGACAACTTCTCAGACACTCTGAGTCAGAAGGCTGACAGCGAGGCCAGCAGCGGCCATGCAGGAGAGGATAAATGCTCAGGGAAAGACATGAGCTCGCCTAATGACACCCGCATTTCTGAGGCCTACATCACCAGGTTGGTTTGCACTCTGCTGTTTTATTAATGCACCTGTCAGACACTTTGTACCAGTGACCTCAATTAGGAATCTGAAAACAATGATTTTTGCTGATCAGTTTCACCAAAATCATTGTTATTGTTTTAAAACGTTTGGTTTAGATTCCTATGGTGCAAAGAAGTGAAGACTTTTACACATCAGTCTAAAAAAAATCTCTAAAATATGTCAGAGGTAGTTCAGAAATGAGAAGTACACTAAGAGTCATGTCCTGTATCTGTCACATGCCTCCCATTTCTCACAAGCCACACGTCCCCCAAACATCCTGACCAAAAAAATGACCATTTACAGTTAGAGACATCAAGAGAAACCTGACTTTGTGTCTCTTTCTCAATAACACACATATGTGAGATCCGGGACCACATATGTATATATTTCCCATGAGCAGCAAAATTAAACTTCACATCTCTTTTGCATTTCTGGATTCATTGTGTCGACAAGAGTCCATCAGGATATTATTGTTAAAAATATCCAAGCTTTCTGCAACAATTGGGTGTAAAAAAAAAAAAAAAAAAAAAAGAATAATTTATCTTTTTCTTGTCTAAAGGATACAGACAGGTAGATATATTAACTGTCACATTTGATACCAGTTGCATACAGTATGCCTGTTCGAGGTAGCTGGGGTTTTGTAAAGCCTTCTACCTGCATAATAAAGGTTACCAACAAAATACATGATATTTAAATTTTATTTTACATAGCCTTTTAAATCTACTTTTAGTCATCTGCGTGACATTCTTCACCTTTCTGACTTTGCCCAATTAGACAGAGTGTTTACCATTTCATACCAGTGGCACAGCTTGCAGTGCTTTATCCTGTATTATTGTGCATCTTTGCAGAAATTGCTTTTAGTATTTTGACATCTTCAAAGGACAATGCTGATAATGGACCACAACAATGGTGGAGCTTAAAAAGTTGCACAATATTTTAGAATAACTCCACATGAGGACTCTTTTTGTACAGTTTCATACTGTACCCAAATAAGAGACACTAAGGCACATTTTTTGATGTGAACAAACATCCCTCTGTTTAGAGGAATTAGAGTCAACCCATAAATGACCACATGGGTTTTTTCTTTTTTTTTTCTAATAGTAAACAACCAATCCATTATCAAACAACAGTCTAACTTTATGTCTGCAACAACTTTCACGTTGCATCATCCGAGATGTTTGAGTAGCTTCAGGAGTGAATGAGTACAGCCATCCAACCATAGTGGACACATACAAAAAGGAACCCGGTTTATGTTTTTAATAAAGAGTTATTCCTCGAATGAGACTGTGCTCCATTCCTAAAAATAATCCATTGTTTTTAAGCTTTTAGCAGCTGACAATTTAATAGCATGTCTTTGGTAGTGCCTGTTAAATGAACCGGCCTGAGAGAAGCAGAAAAACGCTGTACAATATGTACCCAGTCGTCATTGTTACACACACTGCACCCTCCTGTCATTCTGTATCCTCAGCTCACCCCTCTCTGACTTATTGCCACTGGACAAAGAAACATCCCCCTCGCTATTTTATTCCAGTGACCAGGCAGTTCCTGTTGCAAAGCATGTGTATTAAATGCCTATTTCAGCACGGTGCTTAGTCATCAGCAGGTCATACTGGTACATATGGAGAGGACACACACATATCCAATCACACCTCAGACTTGTTGGCAGCGTCTGCTGGTGGTGTGCCAGTATTTAGTCTTCTCCCCTCTTCATTGCTGCATTCTCATTACTCGTGGTGGGGTAGGCAACCTTGAAACGTCTGATGCTGGCGTTTGGAAAGCATGTGAACAATTCCTGTTATATTCTCAACCATACTCACCCCTCTACTTCACTGGTAGTGATTCATACTCGGAGCAATAGTTACACCCCTGCAGGTATTTGTATGCAAATGGGAGTTCATCTGAATGAGTCATATTTTTCACATCAGTCTTAATGAACGTCCTGAAATTCGCTAAGCCAGTGTTGACAGTAGTCTACCTGTCAGCAGCTCCCTGGTGATCCCCACCTCTCTCTCTCTCTCTCTCTCTCTCTCTCTCTCTCCCTCTCTTTGCTGTCTTCCCCCTCACTTTACGCTCTTGAATTCAGACAATCCCCACAATTGTTGAATCATTTATATCCTGAGCTTAATATAGATTTTTTTTTTTCCCCTCTTCTGGTGTTCTCAACCAGCAACGCCCTCACCATACGGCTCTCTGACTGGTCACATGTAGAGACTGTGGCATTATGATATAAGTGAGCCTTAGTAAACAATATGCTTATGTTAGTGATGCAAATGAATACTTTTAGGGAGGAGGATGCACGTTGCCGGGATCAAAACAAGTATTACAATTGGTCCACCTTCTGTTTGGTCATATAGAAACTCATGGAAAGCTCTGTGATTAAAATTATTATTAGCCAAAGCTAAAATAAACAAAGTCAGTAGGCTGACAGCTTGTAGAGTACATTGCTGTCTGTGAAGCTGCCTGTTGGTGCACACTCCATCCCAGAGGGAGACTCGTTTTTTTTTTTATGTATGCACACTGCTCCCCCTGCAGGTTGAAATCTGGATCTGCAGTTGTTTACTAGTTACTAGGTTTCTCTCTGCAGTCATAAAAAAAGTTTTTTTTTTTTCTTCCTTCCACCAGGCACACCAGCCTGCGGTGATCCGCTTCTTATTTTTTATTTTCATTATTTAAATAATCAGCTTCAGCAATTTCATTCAAACTACAAGTGTTGGGTTCATGTTAGTGTGTTATGTCAACAACTGAAGTGTAGACTTGTGGCAGACTTACAGTGCACACCTTTTCTGTATCGTGAGGTGATGTAAGTTGGGAGAAATGGCAGTTCAGTGCCTTTGTGGAAAAACACTCCCATTACACTATCTGGTACTCCTATAGCTCTGTATATCTTGTTTTTTGTTAGGTGTGATGACAGAACTTCATGTAAATTTTAATGACTGTGCCATTAGGTTTAGATAGTATTCACAAGGCAGACATAAACTGTCAAATGAAGCCATTCACCTCAGGATACGTAAAGAATGAGTATTTCACTTAAAAAATGAGTTCACTTCAAGAATGCAAATGGAAGACTCATTGAAAATCATCAGCCTGAAATCATGTAGGGGAGAATGACATTTGGTGAAAAAGGTAAAACCATGTTAATAGATAGATAGATAGATAGATAGAGTAATTTAAATATAGTATATAATTGGTGAATAATAAAATGTAATTTTCTATAGCTTTGGCAGGGGTTATGATGCTTTGATTGAAAATTACAGCTTTGACTCAAGTTGCCTCCAGTTACTGTAGTGCCTCTAGACACAAATATGTCGAATGCAGCCTATGAGAGGCAGCCTGAGGAGGATGTTGCCGCTTTATTGGCATTTTATGAACCAATAGAACTGCTTCAAGGAGATGGATGTTACTATGGAGAAACAACTGTGTCTGTGTGAGCATGTAGGGTTGTGTGTCCCATCAGACACGTGTTGCTGCGTGCTCAGCCCTCCGTGTTTCATATGTCTACGTCTCAGATAAGGTGTGTACGATCCTGTGCTGGTCTGGGTTCAGAGGGAGGACAGCTGTACTGCTGAGACAGCTGGAGCCTCTCACATGGAGCTGTTTTGGTGCAATGATGAACCACAGGCCTCTCTCCTCTGGCCGGCGGCCAGGCCCACTCTACCTGCTCCCCAAATATGCATGTCCGACTCCAGAGCACTGACGTCAGGGCTCCTTTCACAGTACTTGTAGCAGCTGTGGTTGTTTCTATTTTTTATTGAGAAGTTTGATTCATTAGAGGTTGTATATTTTACACATAGAAAACTCTCATCACATTTGGTGGATTAATTCATTCATATAATCGAATGAATGAAAAAGTTTTATTTATTGTAATCCATATATTTTGGGGGTTTTTTCAACTAGTTTCAAAATTATTCAGAGGATATAAGGTATAACAGCTGCTTTAAATTTTTCATTAGTTACATTTTTTTTAAATTTAAGTTTAGGTTCAGATGTTCAAGTATTAGTACTTGTGATTTATTATTATTATTATTATTTTTAGTGTTTCAGAGATTATGACAATCAAATATGATTCACAAACCATTGTTTATCAGACGTCCCCTTATTTGCAAAGTCAAAATTTAATTATATATAATTTAGATACTTTATTTAAGTGCCATATCAACCACTGTGCAAGTTGAAGGGATAATATGATAATAAGGCTTATTTTACTTGCAAATTTATTATTGTGTAGAATTTTCTATTTTTTGTTAATGGCAAGTTTTTAATGTTTATTTCTTAGTGTGCTACTTTTAATTTATTGGTAGTTTGAGTCTTTTGTTAATAATAATCGTGACTTAAAAGCACCATAACAAAAAGAGGAAAATGTGACTGGAATGGGTTCTTTTATTTATAATTTTTTGCAGTTGTAAAAGCTCTTATACAGTTATTTAGAATAACCCTTTGTCATTTTCTTGCTTTCTTCCTTCCCAGCAGGCACAGAAAAAGATCAGACCCTCCATCTCGGCGGCCGCCTGCCCGGCCCAGTGAAGTCCACTGCATGGTCCATCCGTCTCAGCAGGGACATGGAGGACACGGGGGACATGGAGGCACCCCAGAAATGGGCTCCCCAGTTCTGGGCCACTTCAGCCCTCGGGACATGCTACGGAGTCGTAACCACATGCCCATGGACAGCCCCGAACGCCGACGCCGTACCGGCCACGGCAGTCTGACTAACATCAGCCGCCACGAGTCTCTGAAGAAGATGGAGAGCCCTCCGATCCGCCGCTCCACCTCCTCTGGCCAGTACACGGGCTTTTCTGACGCCCACCACCATGGCGGCAAGTCCCTGGATCCGGAGACCATCGCACAGGTCAGCGTGGGACGAGCGGCGACCCGACCGCAGCTCCCTCCACCATCAAAGCCCTGCCCCGCCCTGTAAAAACATAGTCAGTCCCTGTCTTCTGCTTCCTCTGGCTGCAACTGTGTCTGTGTGCTAAATACACGCAAAAAAGACTAGCTTCACAGGCAGACAGCAGGGAGCGTGGCTTGACATTGGGACTCATAGGATATTTACTATAACCATGCTTATCAACAAATTGAAAAAAATTGTTGTTTTTTTTAATTTTGTACGAATTGTAGTAATGCCTGATTGGTAATTATTTGCAGTGGTGGAATGTAGGTAAGTACAAATATTCAAATATTTGTACAAATTTCAGATGGTTGTTGTTTACTTAAGTATTTCCTTGTTTGGTCCTTTATACTCATACTCCATTACATCTCCTGTATTACACTGCTGTTCTAATCTACTCAGTGATGTATAAAATCTAAAATTTGCTATATACATTTACAAAGTAGAATTAAAAACAATTACCTCTGATACTTAAAACTACATTTTGCTGATAATACAGATAAAATTTGAATCCATGACTTTTATTTGATGAGTAATGGAGTATTTTGACACTGTGATATTCCCACTTTCACTTAAGTAAAGCATCTGAATACTTTGTCCACCACTAATGATAATTAGTTAACTTGTTTTCCAGTGGACTTCCAGTTTTGTGCCACTGGTTATGGAAACAATGGCTCTAATTTGAACAAAATTAGCCATGACGCTAGCATAGAAATCAGAGGTCACAGAGAGCACTTGAAACTGTGCTGGCTGTCTGCCTGCCTACCAGGAGGATGCCAAGATGAACATTTCTTGTCATCTCTGCATCTCCTTCACTGTCCAAAATCCTTGGCATGCAAGGGGAGGGATGCAGGTGGAGTACTATGCTCTACTAATTCTGTCTTTAATGCATGCTGGGTGTTTTCTTGAAAATCTGTCACTATTGTTCTCTTTGAAAATCACAGTTTCCTTCGTGTACCTAACTTTAAACTTGTGTCACCTCTGTTTATATCAGCTCTTTCTCTATGGCTACTTGATGACGACTTCCTACATTAAGTATTTTGTGTCCCTCTCTCTGTTTTAACACCAACCTTCTCGTCTCTCACTCGTGTTTTTTCATCCTCCATTCTGATCCTTCCACGTCCGTCCTCCTCTCTTACCCACCCACTGTCTCGTCTCCTGCAGGACATAGAAGAAACCATGAACACTGCACTGAATGAGCTGCGCGAGCTGGAGAGGCAGAGCTCAGCGAAGCACGCCCCCGATGTGGTGTTGGACACCCTGGAACAGCGCCAGACCTCTGGCAGCAGCGGCGGGGGTCCCACGCTGGCCAGCTCCAGCGAGTCCCTCAGCCCCATCCACGGCGTTATGTTGAGGTCCACTGCCAACACTGAGCCTCCCATCCGCCGCAGCACCAGCTCATCCAGCGATACTATGAGCACCTTCAAGCCTGTGGTAGCACCTCGCATGGGGGTGCAACTAAAACCCCCGGCCTTGAGGCCCAAGCCCATGGTCCTGCCAAAGTCCAGCCAGGTACCACAGCCTCCAGCTCCATCTCCTCAGGACCCTCTGGACAAGTCCTGCACCATGTAACCTCTGGGATTGACACCACAGATGTAAAACAAGTCTATACTTTTTAGATATACTATAAATAATATCCAAGAACATGTAAAATACGGACCTGAACAGGAAAGGACTATTTGCATATTGAGACGCCTGTGTTCCTTTGGTGTTCTGAAGATTAACATGAGATGATAAAGGGGACTGGGTCGAAGGCCGGTGTCGGAGTACAGGCAGATTTGTCAGACGGACAAATCGTGTCTGAATAACGTGCACAGTTAGGAGTTGATATATTTAGGTTAATATTATCTAATACGTCTCTTTTTTTGTATTCAATTCAAACAACAAATCACAAAGGCTTCCTTCAGAGTTTTAGATGTACAATAGTTTAGATTACAGACATCCGTGAACTGTGTATCTTTGAACAAAACACGGTGCATGTAGCTCCTCTGTTTACCACTGACCCTGAAACAGAGCCTCATAACAACTGTAGTGATCACACAGGCATTCTCACACATACAACTAGAATAGTTTTACTCAGAAAGGCCGTTGAAGGTGTTGCGAAAAGGCCTTACGAAACTGATTTCACATATTAAATGTTACTATTACAAAGGTGCTGTGACTACCTGGACAGAAACCATTACAACGTTGGACTCATCATGGGCCTACGGAGCCCTTCATGGTACTCTGTTAATAAACTCATGGTACTGATACCAAAATGCTTTTTTTTTTTCTTTTTTTTTTTTTTTTCCAGTAGCGTGTAAACACAGCAGCTTTATTTGGCAGGACATAACATCTGTTGTGTCTCAGAAATGTACAAAGATCACCTCCGTGCTAGATTCATTCACTTTGTAACTTGTTAACTATTATTGCCTGAAATGAGATATGACTATTGGATAAAACCACTACTGCATTATAAATGTTCTTTGATGCATTTTTAAATTCTGTCAGCAATTATTTAAAACTGTATAACCAATGGGGGCAGTGTGAGAGCAAACATTCTCCATCGTACAATATATACGACACATACTCTATTACATAGTGTGGGGAAAAAAAAAACAACACACCATTGCTTCTTTTTTGCCTTGCTTAGCTTCTCCTACCCAAAGAAGTGACTGTACTAGTTGAAGCATTCTTCTTATTGTCTGATGTGTATAGACTCATGGCAGCACCCTGTGGGAGTTCTGCCGGTAGCCATGGACCCTAACGACTGTTAGTGTAAAAGCCCGCTAATATGCTCACCCCGCTCCCTACGCTTGTGTTCGTTCGACTTCTGAAAACAGCAGCTTGCTTTTAATATCTCGAATTTGTTTTTAGTTCAGGTAAGAATGTCGGTAAAACCTGCCCCTGTATTGCTCCCCGTGGTAACCTTGAAGCTTTCTCTCGGCGTTTACGGATGAAGACGGCTCTGATATACTGTGGAAACGGGGGACGTCTGTCGCATTCGGCGATTTACAGCCCGTGTCAGTCAGCTCATATGTGTCCAGGGTCAAGTAATAATTTCCCATGCAATATACACCCTTCCCCCC
>JAPQRQ010036497.1:0-11764 GCA_037367365.1 Apogon talboti | reverse complement strand
ACATTCAACTGGGATTGATTCAACAGAACAGAACCTGACAACCTCACACATTCAACTGGGATTGATTCAACAGAACATGACGCTGACATACAGGGACACTGGTCCTGTTTTTAATGCATTAATGTACAGTTTTCTGGTTTTATGTTGGTGTAATCATGCAGATGAAGTGGGAAAAGCAAATGTTTTTGAATAAAGCTCCATTTTGCTCCATTTTATTGTTGATTAATGAACATCCATGGAAGAATAATGGCAAATTTAAACGTGGACAAAAATGCAGTAGTTTTCTTTCTCCTTAGCAAGTTATGAAGAAAAAACAGGATGTAGAACGTAAGAAGATTCAAGTCCAAATACAACTGGTGGTTAAAAGTGTTCAGTGTTTGGTTAAATGGTTTTAGAGACATGTCCTTTTGTCATTTTTCCCAGGGTGCACCAGGCAGAAAAGGTCCTGTGGGTTTCACTGGAGCACCGGTAGGTCCTGTGGCTGATATTAGCACATTTCCATCAAACATCCTCAGCTGAACCCTTGTCCTTTGTTCATCAGGGACACCGAGGACCAGACGGGGACAAAGGAGAACCAGGTCCTAAAGGCGATAAAGTAGGAACCAGCAGAGTCCGCTTTATCAGTGGCATGTCATTGGTTGGGTGGTCAAATACAGTCTCTGTTGTGTTTTCTCTCAGGGTCCCGAGGGGCCGGCGGGGATCAGCGGCCCCCAGGGGGAGAGGGGCCCCACTGGATTCCCAGGTTTCCCAGGGGCCAAGGGCTGGTCTGGTTCTAAAGGCCACGGGGTACAGAAAAACAGACCTGGATTTGACCCCAGGCTTACATTATAACACTAATAATGAAGTATATGGAATACTGTAGGAGCCTTTTACCATGAGTGATGATGGTTTTAACCCTTAAAGACCCACAGCTGTTTCTGTCATAACGTCCAACTGATTTTTTTTGATGATTTGTCACCATTTGTCATAATATAGTCCCCTGCATTTTCCATATTTCAGTGAAAATCAAGTTCAGTTTCAGTTTATTTTGAATATGCAACAAAATAAACAAAATAAGCCGACCTCAGTGTCCAGAAATCAAACTGATGCCAAGAAAACACGAAAAACATATACATATACATGAAAAGAACAGAAAGACTTCATTCGCATATTTGAGGAGGAGTGGGAGGAAGTGTCACTTATTTAAACCCACTCCTTTAGCTTCATATCAGCAGAGGCTGCAGAAAAAACACCTCCCTTGGATCTTTTTATAAATTATTAAACCGAACTGTCGTTTTCAAATCAGGTATTTTCCTGTATTTAATTCACTGAATTTACTCTGAGCTTTAATGATCATCTACATGATCAAAGGATATTAGATCAAGTCAGAAATAAATGAGGAAGAAGTGACTTTTTCAACTAAATATATCATTAACTAAACCTAAAACAAGCCTTCCAATTATCAAACTTCTAAACTGATTTTTCTCAATATTTTACCTTTCCTAAATGATTTTATTCCATTTGATTCCATTTATTATAATATTATCCTCTGCATTTTGCAATTTTTCCAGTGAAAAGCGGGTGTTTTCCTATATTTGTTGACTGATCATGTACATGTTCATAAAAATTCAAGGTTATTGTGTCAAAACACAGAATACTTTGGAAAATGTGACTTTTTAAGCAAAATGTATCATTAACTGACCATAAAACAAGTGTCCTTCCACTGTCATTGATCAAACTGCATGGGTTTAATTTGATTTTTATTAATTTTTGTTCATTTTATTGCCTATTTTATTTTTTTTCTTCAATTTTGTTAAATGTATTCATTGTTTTGTTCATGTTATTATTTTGTTGATGTGTTAATAGTTTTTGTTCATTTTATTCATCACTTTTAGTTAGTTTTGTTGGTTATTTTATTCTTTTTTATTCATTTTATATATTTATATGTTTGTTTGTTTGTTTGTTTGTTTGTCTATTTATTTATTTATTTATTTATATACAGTATATGTGCCTCCATCCACTGTCGTTGATTCAATTCCATGGGTTTTACTGGTAAATCACTGCTGTAGAAGATGACAGTGTTTCCACAGTAACTACAGAGATAATGTGGAAATAGGATGTGATTTTACTTTGGTAGAATCTGCAAAAGCACACTTTTCCACTTTATCCATCCATCCATTTTCTGAACCCACTTAATCCTCACTAGGGTCACGGGGCTTTTCCACTTTATATTTATTCAGAATACGACTTTACTTCAAGCTCAACTACATCTTACAGGAAAATGTACTTTTTCAGTCAGATCTGTCATGAACTGAATAAACAGTTTAGGTCAGTGGGTGGTTTTGGTCAGTGGTGGACGTTTGGGTCTTTATGGGTTAAAGAATTCAAGCTTGTAGCAGAAAATGACCTGAAACGTGATCCGTCTTGTTTCTATATGAGACGTATTTTACATTTAATAACAGTTTGATTTACGTGCAGTGAGTCAAATAAGCTCCACCAGCAGGTATTTACCTTTTTACAACATTAACTTAGTGCTTTATGTGGAGGTTTTATGTGTTTCTAAGCGTTACATTACATGTTGTGTTTAATAGTTTCATGCCGCTGCCTGATGAGCCTGACTGACTTTATATCTGTTCATTCAGGGTTCCAATGGAGAAACTGGGCCTCAGGGAAAACAGGGCAGCCCGGGGTTAAAGGTCAGTGTTTATTTATGAGTCAAATGACTTCATGTGTTGATGTAAACGTCAGATTGAACTCAGAAACTTTTAAGTGCATTTATCGGTCCATTTTTACGAAGTGAAATGAACTACTCAGGCTGAAAAGTGTGAGTTGACTGTGACTTCTACTGTTGGTTCCAGGTCAGTGCACTGTATTTAATGTGTTCTGGTCAAACTGTGAAACCTCACACAGCTTTTAGTGCATGGGTCAGTGTCACTGTAAGGTGCCTTTCAGACTTCAAAATGTCCCAAAAAAAATAATCACATTTTTTATTCACAGACCAATATGATCTCAAGTGTTCCAGTAAAATAATAAGATAAATAAACTGTAAATGTTGTCAAAAATGGACAAAGATTTGAGAAACATTAACAGAAAGAACAGAAATATAAAAATATATCTCTGTTCTTTGTTATATTTAAAAATGTAAAATTACATAATGAAAATGTTTACATTTACAAAGTATTCTTTGAAAAATGTGAATAACATGAACAACTTGAAATTTCTTAAGAAAAATAAGTGTGATTTTAACACTATTATTTATGCCTCAGTTTATCATTTACACATGTGCATTACAACTTACAGATCACAGTGGATCTACAAATACACAAAACATTTAATAACAGGCAGAATATTGGTACAATTCCACTTAATTCTCATAAGACATTTCATGTTGTTCATATATGTTCAGGTTATTCACATTTTCTGTTCACAGACCAATATGATCTCAAGTGTTTCAGTGAAGTAAGAATATAATGACCTGTAAATATTGTCAAAAATAGACAAAGGTTTGAGAAACATTAACTGAAATAAAATTTTTTAAAAAATAGTAAATATGGACATAATAAATAATAATTAGAGCAAAACATGCACAAAAATGAACAAAAAATGGAGAAACAACAAAACGATGTTAAAATTACACTTATTTCTCTTATGATATTTTTATGTTGTTCATATGTGGGTCAGTATCACTATACGGAGCCTTTCAGACTTCAAAATGTCAAAAAAACAACCTTGAAATTTTCCACTTAACTTTATGTTCAATGTGTTAAGTCGACTGTAGGCTGTTAGTAATGCATGTTGGTCAAACTCCAACATTTTTAATACATTTTTTGCAAGCAGAACACAAAACATGAAACAAACATGTCCATCCTATGACTGAAAAATATATGCAAAAATAAATAACAGGGTGGACAGTTTTGGCTAAAAGTTACCGTTTAATGACCACATGTTGGACCTTGAGTTTGTAAAGTAGGTCATCTATGAAGAGGACTGTGTAATATTCAACCAATACATTTAGAATTTCTGAAAAGCTTCATATTAAATCAGATTTTGCGGTGACAGGGTAGACATGCTAAAACCACGTCGGTACAAACACAAAATGATGAAAACTTAGAAATGTAAATGTAAATTCTAAATGCTCTCTAATAAGGACACTGAAAATGATGATGATGTCATCAGTGATGTCATCAACCATGTTTCTATTAAAGGGGCGGTTCCCCCAGAGTAACAGGGTGGACACGGTCAGAATGTTAAATATTATTAAGAAATTAAAATAATGGTACTAATGTAAGTACTGATGTTCAAAGGGTTAATGTGGATGTTGACAGGTGTCTGGATCAGCACTGATGTTGGTCTGATGTTCTAAAATACATGTCTCTTTCATCTTACATGTGTTTTTCTTGTATTTTTTATATAAGCTTCTTGAATTTTTTAACATTTTATTTTGCCACTTACAGGTAAGGAACCAAGTATGGTAACTTCATTGACATTGATTTTCTACATAACAATAAAAAATGTTGAAAAATTAATAGCAAGTAATAAAGTCTGGTTAGGGCCTCCAATAACACACTAAGGTTGATATTTTAAATTTCACAGTATTTCTACGAATGACCTATAAAGGGTTAACCCTTCGGAGTCCCTGAACGCACCGTCGAGTCCAACTAACATAACTGATTTAAGACGACGTATCAGCAGAGGGAGACGCACTGAGTCTTCATTTCAACTGGTGTAGGAAGTGCAGATGTTAAAGTAAAACTGTGATGAAAATTGTGTTGAAAGGCCAAGAAAACCCAGACTTCTGACACACAAGAAAAACATTGTCATCATGTTTGGTCCAGCAAAATGAGTTGAGTTCTCCTCCAGTGAAAGTACCGCCCACTTCTATTGGGAGACTGACCACAGGACTGATAGAACACAGAGCAGAACCTGACAGCCTCACACATCCACCTGGTACTGATTCAGTAGAACATGACGCTGACACACAGGGACACTGGAATGTATGAGTTTGGTCAGACATGAAACAGGCTTTAAGGAGCTTTAAGGAGCAACAAGTCACTGCTTTTCCACCTGACATGATGGAAACAACGGAATGAACACAACAAATGTAAACGATATCAAACAGCGGTCACTAATATGTTAACTTCTCTGAAGGGGAACAGGGGATCGGACGGACGCAACGGAAAACCAGGACCCAGAGGAAACAAGGTAACACACACACACACACACACACACACACACACACACACTGCAAATGTAACACACTGTAAATATAACACACAAACACACACTGTAAATGTAGCACACACACACACTGTAAATGTAGCACACACACACACACACACTGTAAATATAACACACAAACACACACTGTAAATGTAGCACACACACACACACAGTAAATGTAACACATACACTGTAAATGTAACACATACACACACTGTAAATGTAACACACACACTGTAAATGTAACACACACACACTGTAAATGTAACACACACACTGTAAATATAACACACACACACACTGTAAATGTATCACACACACTGTAAATGTAACACACACTGTAAATATAACACACACACACACACTGTGAATGTATCACACACACTGTAAATGTAACACACACACACACACTGTAAATGTAACACACACACTGTAAATGTAACACACACACACACTGTAAATGTAACACACACACACACACACACACACTGTAAATGTAACACACACACACACACTGTAAATGTAACACACACACTGTAAATGTAACGCACTCTGTAAATGTAACACACACACTGTAAATGTATTACACACACTGTAAATGTATCACACACACTGTAAATGTCAATATTTCTTTAAAGTTTAACGTTAGATTTTTCTTCCTCAGTGAGATGTGTATAAAGTAGATGGTTAGTTGAGGTAGAAAATTATTATTGACAAGACAAATCTCCTATTAAACTTTAAGGAAATGTTGACCTTTCTAAACTAAATATTGGGACACATCATGTCTACAGCTGTCAAATGTCCTGTTGATGAGGATTTGCACTAGCTGTAGTTTTTCAGTTGTTAGTCTAAACACTATGGAACCTCTACATGTAAAATAAGAACTATGGAATATGACTGAGAAGATTCAGCATATTGTATATGTGGATTAGTGTTTGGACAATGATTGAATATTCTGGAAAAACAACACAGACATCGCCTGTGTCTTATTCTGAGGGACACTTCCTTCATGTTTTTGTCTTTTTGTTCTGATTTCTACAGGGTCGGACCGGACAGAGGGGTCACACTGGCCAACCAGGCCCAGCGGTAAACTCAGAGACATGATTCTATAGAATACTGTCAACTACATCTTCTTCCTGCTGTCTTTATATGATCAGTTTGGGCACAGTAGGTTTTGTTTTTGGGGCTCTTTTTTTTCTAAATCAGTCCAGCTGCTTGTTGACACCTGGTTGAACTCCACAAAACAGTTACATGGTCAAAACTCAGTAAAAACACTGTAAAAAAATAAAGGAAAGTCACCAAAACACTGCAAAAAATAGGAAAAATTAAAAATTATAAGGAAATCAGTGTTAAAAAAAAAAAAAAGCCCAAACCATCTATTTTTATAGTGAGTCAGACTCACTCACTGCTTTGTGTTTTACCCCATTACACAGGCAGTGGGGGGTGTACTGAGCATGCTCAGATGTCTATGCAGAGTACAAGGTCTATTCTATCAGCACGTTTTGACATTTTTCCGATTGAACAAACGGTTGAATTATTATGAATGCTTAAATTAAATCATCCATTCAGAATGCTCACCACAGACACGTCAGGGGTTAAAGGGTTAAACTAAACAGTCAGAGTTCTATATGTCATAATGAAAAGCAGCAGCACAGTCAGAAACACTTCATCTTAATGTCTGTACTTAAAATATACTTAAGCCTCACAAATGTACCGTCAAAAGGCCTGATTAAAGTGATCTCCTTTGGAAAGACGGAGTTCATCCTTTTTGGATGTTTGTGTCTCCGGTGCCACATCTCTACATTCACCGTCAATGAAATAACTGTAACTCCTGAACCGTTTGTGCTACTGAGAGCTTTCGATTGCTCTATAACACATTACAGGAGAGAGATGGAAGATTTGAATTCATTTTATCAGCGTTTTAGTGGTGTTTCAGTGGATAATTCTTATAAATAATTGCATATAATAGTGATCGTGCTGTTTTAGAGTGTTCTACTAGTGTGTTTTGTGGAGTTTTGCGGTTTTGTTTTTTTTCCCCTTTGTTTCACTGTTTTTAATCTGTATTTTTATGATTTGTATAGTTTATTGATAGTCATATTTTAGCTGTAAAATAGTATAAATGTATCTATATTTATACATTTTGTATGTAAATGTATATGCAGATGTATCCAGGGCATACACAGGTGCAGTGTCTGTATTTGAATCAGATGATGGATGTTTGTGTCAGTGAAATGAGGGGCTCTGTCTGCAACTAGACAGGAAGTGAACACAGACTATCACACAGGATCAAAATGACTAGAAATAATAAAAATAATAAGAAAAAGAACATGGACACAGAATGATCTAGACAAGCTAAAATGTTTCAGCACATGGAAAATAATTAAAAGGTTATTTCTGTAATCTGTAAATTTGATTTTGCACATTTGCAGTTTTTCATAATATCATAATAATTCAAGTTTTTAAAATATTTTTTGCTATAGCACATTGTTTTAAGCATTTATTACATATAATATTGATAATTAATGGACAGATATTGAAAGTTAAGTTCCTCCTGAAAAACTTTACAAAAGAATTAGCTAAAAACACTTTTTTTTTTTACACTTTTCTTGCAAAAACAACACAGATAAATCTAAAGGGCCTGTTATGTTGGTAGTCCTGATAGGGTTAAACAAGATGAACATTGTTTGTTTGTTTGTTCCTCAGGGTTTACCTGGGCCTCCTGGACCTGAGGGAGCAGAAGGAAAGCCTGGTACACAGGTTCCCATTCTCTATCATATTTCAATCCCTCCACCTGTAAATGCTGTGTTTGTCTTCTGCATCTTGTCATGTAGTCTGTTCCTTCTGTATGAATGTCATGTAACCAGGGGTGGCAAACATGCGGCCCGTGGGCCAAAACCGGCCCATCAAAGGTTCCAATCCAGCCCGCAGGATGAATTTGCAAAAATTAGACTGAAGATGTTAACAGTCAGTGGTGTTGAAGTGGTTTTAGTTCAGGTTCCACATACAGACCGATATGATCTAATGTAAAATAATAATATAATCTCATATAATCAATGACTCCAACTTTTCTTCTTGGTTTAATGTGAAAAAAATAACATTACATTATCCCTATAAATAATGACAACTCCAAATTTGTGTCCCTATTTTAGTGCAAAAAAATGATGAAAATATTTAAATTAATAAACTGTCCTTTAATAATGTGAATAACCTTAACAAATATGAACAACCTGAAATGTCTAATGAAAATTAAGTGTAATTTTAACAATATTCTGCCTGTTACTATATGTTTTGTGCCTTTTGTAGATCTGATCTGTAATACACATGTATAAATGATAAGTTGAGGCATGATATTGTTAAAATTGTGCTTATTTTTATTAATAAATGTCAGTTTTTCCAGGTGATTCACATTTTATTTGTGAAAGGATAGTTTGTAAATGTAAATATTTTTATAATTCAGTGTTATTTTTTGCACAAAAATAAAGGGAAAAATTCTGAGTTATAATTATTTACATATTATTCTGTTCGTATTTCACTGGTCTGACCCAGTTGAGGTCAAATTGGGCTGAATGTGGAACCTGGTTTTAGCGCCGACCGGTGGTGACGATCCGTAAATAAACTCACTCCAGAGTCACAGAACTGACTGTAAAATACTTCAGTGAATACTAGATAATCAGAGCGGCTGATGAAGTGACAGACGGTGACATAATGAAAGGCTGTTCGGATGGAAATGCCCCAAAAGTGTTCAGACAGACTTGAAGGTGCAGTACCTGTGTCCGACAGCAGAGGGCAGTGTGTCCACAGGAGTCCACATCCTCAGCCTGTAAATTCTCTGAACACTGTAAGGTTGGACACAGTCTGCAACATGAGACAGGCTCGTATGTCTGAATATTTATCACAGTTCCTTAAGTTCTTCCACTAATCATCAGGCCTCCCTCCAAACAAAAAAGTTTCTCTGAAATTATGAAAAGTCCTGGATTCAAAGATTCAAAGACTTTTATTTTGTCAATTCACTAAATACACAGGACACACACAGACTTGAGAAATCATTTCTCTCACCTTGTTATTAAAAAAAACATGCAATTTTTTTAAAGAGGTAAAAATACAATAAGATTAAATAGAGGGTATAAAAAATACACTATAATAGAATATAAAGTGTACATGTAAATCTATTTATAATAACAGCAGTAGTGCAGTCAGTAACAAACAGTCCGTTTGTCTGATATGGTCAAAAATCTTTCTATTTCACTTATCCTTTAGCGCTGTCTTCCGTGTCCTTTATCCTGAATAAATAAATAAATAACAAAGAAATAGATTCATTAAACCAGTTTTAACTTAATAAAAAAAACAATTGAGCTACATCATTAACTTTTGTCTTTAATTGTTCTATGAATGATCATTTGTCTCTCTCTCTCCATATATGTATATGTGTGTGTGTGTATATACATATATATATATATGTGTGTGTGTGTGTGTGTCTTAATTGTTTTAAATCTCTTGTTAGGATTGAACCTGTGGTTTTGTTAAACTGGGATCAGTAATGACTCATGGGTCAAAAGAAAATTAAGCGTCAATCATTTTGTCTTATTTTAAGTGGTTTTTCCAGTAAAAACAGACAATAATGACTAGTTTTGGGCCCTTAAAATGTTCCATTTTGTAGCTTTTCTTGTTATAACACTGTACTGTTGAAGTATAAATGTTGGTTTTTCACGTTTTGCCTAACTGCATCATTAGTTGTAGCTTAAAGGTTCCTTTCAGGTTGATGTTGAGTGTGAACTGCTGTGGTTTAAAGCAGTGATCGTCCTTTGACAAGTGTGTGTTCTGATATAAATGGTGTGTGTTGTGTGTGTTTCAGGGTCCTCAGGGTGCGGCCGGCAGTGTTGGCGGTAAAGGCCCGACGGTAAGACTTGAACCTTGAGTTGAGGCTGTTGTGGCTCCTCCCCCTCCACCTGCAGGGCCTGGCTGAAGAAAACCACAGTAGAACTGTTTGAGACAAAAACACAATGAATGATGGAGGATTTTAAAGGCGGATCAGCAGCAAAAACACACACACACACACTCAGAAGTTTAATAGGAACAAACTAACACCTGCCACCAGACAGGGCAGGTGTTGTACTGACGCTCTGTCTTTGGTGGAGGTATTAGTCATCTACCACAGGGGGGTCAAACATATGGCCCACGGACCAAAACCGGCCCGCTGAAGGGTCCAGTCTGGCCCATGGGATGAATTTCTGACAGGCAAAAATTAAAACTGAATATGTTAACAATCAAAGCTGTTAAAATTAATCAAGTTCAGGGGCCACAGTCTGAAGGGGGTCAGAGCAGTAAAATACTGGAATAATAACCACAAATAATGACACCTACAAATGTTTCCTCTTTGTTTTAGTAGAAAAATGTAAAATACATTTACATTTAAACTCTATCCTTTCACATAAATGTGAATAACCGGAACAAATATGAACAACATGAAATGTCATAAGAAAAATAAGCGTAATTTTAATATTATTTTGTTGATTCTCAAAATTTTGTTCATTTTTGTGCATGTTTTATTTTTAATTATTATTTACTTTGTTCATATTTATTGATTTTATTTTTGTCTGTTTAGTTCTGTTCTTTCTGTTGTTTCTGTTGATGGTTCTCAAAACTTTGTCCATTTTTGACAATATTTACAGGTTATTATATTATTATTTTAGTGGAACACTTTAGATCATAATGGTCTGTGAATAAACTTGAAATGTCTTAACACAATTAAGTGTAATTTCAACCATATTCTGCCTGTTACTAAAGGTTTGGTGTATTTGTAGATCCACTGTGATCTGTAAGTTGTAACGTACATGAATAAATGATAAACTGAGGCAGAATATTGTTAAAATTGCACTTATTTGTGTTAAGAAATTTCAAGTTGTTCATGTTATTCACATTTTTTAAAGGATACTTTTTAAATGTAAACAATTTCATAATGTGATTTTACATGTTTCAATGTAAAACATAGAGAAAAGTTTGGAGTTGACCTTATTTACAGGTTATTGTTCTTCTTTGACTGGTCTGGTCCACTGGAGCTCATATGGGGCTGAATGTGGAACCTGAACTAACATGAGTTTGACACCTCTGATACAAAACAACAGCATCCACAGGAAAACACCCAGTGAACATCAGTGTTCTGCTTCTGTACCCAAACACCTCTTAAATCCCCTCACTCTTCACCCAAACAGATGCCTGTCCTGGACTTATAAGAAAATACACCAAACCTGGAAACATGTGATTTTCAGTTTGAGTCTGAATGGGTCTTCATCAGGCTTCATTAAACCACAAAATTAACAGAATGCTAACACAAAGTACTTTATAAATACACATTATAAAGAGTCTGAATCATCATGCACAGTTGAACAGTTTAGGGTTAGCATTTCCTTTAAATTCACTTTTCAAGACCCACCAAAAAAAAGCCACGTTTAAGGGCAATGGTGTCCAGCAACTGTCATCTTCTCAAAATACACTATGTGGACAAAAGTATGTGGACAGGTTGAATCCAGGTGTTTCTTTTCTAACAGGGGTCTGGGATACAAAACAA
>JAPQRQ010036496.1:0-11767 GCA_037367365.1 Apogon talboti | reverse complement strand
CCCAGCTACCGCAAATGTACAAATGCTTTTTCATTATCTATTTAAAAGAGGCCATGTTTATTAATGAAGAGTAGTAAAGATGTAAACATATCAGATAATTGCAGTAATTAGCATCTATAATCCATAAAAATAGAACATTACACCATAAAAACAGAGAAGCCCAGTACATTATACAACAGGTTTGTCTTAAGGCACGGTTTGAGGTCAGTACATATATGTAAGACACTCCCTCATTGTAAATAGGAGCTATTCCAACATTTACGCCCTTTCACCGGCAGCACAAAACATTTCACAATATATAGTTAAATATATACATCAATTAACTGTTTTACACTCTTGGGTTCCCATGAAAACATATAATCTATTCCCAAGGCACAGCAATACATACATTATGATGCTTGAAAAAATATTATAAAGCAGATGTTTTTAATGTGCCCATACATTTCTTCTTCTTTACTGTTTTATAGTGTAGAATTCTTATGGACCAGTATGTAATGTCCTCTGCAGGACAGTTACATGCAAGTAATTCCTTGATAATACAAGACAAGGTGTAAAAATAATTAAAATGTAATGTAACCTGATAGGTTCTTCCCCATTTTCTTGCTGTAATTTTCTTGTACTTATATATTTTTTTCTCCCTCTTGTGAAACGATCCTCTGATTGTGGAAACACCTATGTCTATGTAATAGCTACTTTTGCAACCTTGCATGCAAATGGTTTACTGTCCTAAAATGTATTAACTTCAGATTTTGCCTTCTTATGTATTCATAAACGAACGTCTCCGTAACCACCATCCTTTATTTTACAACATTACATAATAAACTTAGCTCTAACTAAATGTCAGTAACACTCTCAGTGCAGAGTCCAGAACAGGATGCAAACATGGATATTAAAATTACACTCATTACTTCATGACTGTATCAAGAGCACTATATCTGGACATGAGGACAATTAATTTCAAGTGCCAAATTAGAATTGTTGTTGAAATTGACGTAAAATAGCTCTGCCAGCGATTAAGGTTTGACTGATGTGATAATGATTTAATGACTTTGACACAGCAATTTAGAGTCTAACCCAAATTCTTATCCAAAAACAGTAATATCCTAAATAGCTTTAAAGGTAAAATCCAGTGCTAACAGAAAAATTAAATTTTAATCCAGTCTAATCCTTTTTGTTACTGTATTCAATTAATGCTTGAAATGAAAACTCAGAACTATTTTAATCTATAAAAATGTGAGCTTTAAAGATATTTATTTAGCTATGAAATGTTATTCAATATTTATAATGTGCAATTTTTTTTATTTATTTATTTATTTTAAATTTGGAATCTGAAAAGGTCACGCCAAAATTTGTCTCATTTTCCTTCCCTTCTTCTTTTGCCTGCAATTTGTCAGATTTTGTCTTGTTCGGTCATATTTATCCTTTGTACACCACTAACAACATCCACAGTATTTTAATTAATGTGTTCTAGGGTAGAAGAGTCACAACACCCCCTCACCTCTGCAGCTCCGCAGCTGGTGTTTCCTTCTCCTCTTCATGTTTCCTTTCTAGCCCAAGAAAAAATGATGGCAGTCATTCAACATATTTTCAAAAAGGAGCTGGATTTATAGAAACAAAAGCCTCTACGGCTGTAAGAATCCTGACAGGTTTTCACAGACAGATTGCTCATTCTTTTACATTTCCAACAAACTGTAAACTGTGTGGATTGATCATGATCATCCACATGTTAACCAGTTTGGTTAATACGTTGTCTATCTTAACTCAGGCCGCAATCTACTCGGTATATTTAACTATATTTAACTATGGTGGTTCAAGGTGGAAACAGCTTTAGTGACAAATTGTGACATCCTGCAGCTTTATCACGTCTACAAGCCTTCATATTATGTTCTATAATGCAATGACACCCTATACTGTACATTTTGTCACTAACTTTGTAAAGGTTCCTACAGTCAAGGTGTATATTATTAATTTCTTAGTAAATTTAAATTTATCTTACACGTCCTCTTCGATTTCTTGTTTTCTTATTTCTCGTTCTATACTGTACTTCCCCTCTAGACTTCGCAGCTCCCTGAATATGACAGTTTCTGCATGAGATTCATACAGACGTAAAGGACCTCAGTGTTGGTCCCTTCAATGCACTCGTCTTTCACTTTGTTCCATCAAAGTTATCATCAGTAGCCATGCAGGTTTCCCAAGACCACAGGCTATATTTGACCTCATTTCCTGTCTTGAAGAACTCTGATCTCGCAGGCCAGTCCGTGGTTGTAGTTGATGCAACTGACATTGAAGATAGTGAGGCTCACTATCAGTAATTCTGCTTCTCCCACATACTCGCACTCAGACTGGAACTGAGGCACTGTAACTGAGGCACTCCGATAAAGTAATCATCATCATCATCATCATCATCATCATCATCATCAGTCAGATATTAACTGCATGTTGGCTTTGGTGAAGGACTGTTTCTAGTGTTTGCCGCCTGCTTCTGGAAGCTGCCACCTGAGTGCATGTTTTGTGAATCCAGTAATGACTCCCTCATAAATCACCAGCAGGTCTCTTAACTGATATCTGTCCGTCATCGCCCAAATTCACACTTCCACTACTGCTACTGGACTACCCACTTCGGATACTAACACCACCATTCTGTCTATTACTGACAGTTTCTGAAAATATAATCCTTTTGGCAGCCCAAAATAGTAGAAAATGAGTTTTATTTGTGATGCATTTGGTTCGACTTAGGTTTCAACAAACGCGTTCAAAATTTAATTTAATGACATTTTAATATAACCATGGGGCAACATTCCACTAGTGTCACTGGAAACAGAGGTCTGTCCCTCCACAAAGGTAGTGACCAAAGGCCACATAGTGGAGGAGCTGCTTCCAGAAACCGAAAACATTAGGACAAGGTCTCCTGGATTGTGTGTCTAACATACCGCTACATTTTAGCTGCATTATTCAGTATTTGAGTGCATTTACACATGTCACTTCTTTACCCTAGTATGACAACCTCTGGGCTCGTCAGTAAATTTCAAGGTACATTGTGTAAGATTTAGCAGCACCTTGTGGTAAAGTTGCAGATTTTACCCTCTACCCTTCTCAGTGTAGAAAATGCCAGAAGAAGTCTGTTAAGAAAGCCTCTCAAGATGTTTACTCGTCGCGCAAAAAAACAAACAAAAAAACAATATAGTACTACACCAGTGTGTGTGATTTCAGGTAGCATACTAGTATTCTGCAAGGTGTGTGACACAACACTGTCAGCCAGCTTCTATTGTGCTTTTTATTGAAGAAAAATAAAACAATAATTACACGTGATTTTGTCCTCTGCTCAGAAGGCAAGGAGTCCCCTGTTGTAGCCATTTTTAACAGTAGGTTCATTTCTAATTGTTTCTTCAAAGATTTTTACATTACCTGGTCACAGATCACACACATCACACCTTCTCCCACAGTGCAATGACACCTGTCCCTTTCACACATATGTCAACTTGGCTCTTTGACTACCACTTAAAGGTGGAACAATAATGACCCCACCTCTTACATAGAATGGTAAGGCAGAAAAAAGGCGCAATATTCTCACCTTGAACAGGTTGTGTTTAAGGGGCTGGTGTGTGGCCGGGATGTTCTTGTAGAAACATGGCAACACAAGATGACAGACTCCATTGAAGAACACCCACTTACTCTGTATCTATAAATACCTCATTCTAAAGCACGAAAAACACAATTATTCTTATTTCCAGGTGATTGTACACATGTGAAAACACACTGAAATTAAGTGTATATTCTATTTTTGCAACTAGATCAACCCGGACATTAAAGTGTCCTTCATGGACCACTGCTGTTAGGGAATATTACTGACCCATACTGGGGGGGGGCTCCATTTTGGCTCCTGGTGGATCTGACCAATGCATAGGTCGTTATTATTTAATTGCTTTTTTTTCCCCATTTAATCCCATTCACAGTAGCCCAATTGCCATAGCAACCTCAATGCACAACAATCACTCAGGTTAGTGCACTTCACTAATGTGAAGCATATTTACTTAAATAAACTGTTTGTTGGTTTCACCTTGGTTCACCAGAAATGTAGCCAAATAGTTTTCATCATCAAACAACCTTGAGCAGAGAAACAAAAAAGTGAAAATGAGAATGTGAAGGCAGACGTATAGAAACAGAGTGACTGTGACAACCTTCTGGCAGCGCTTTTTGTGATGTTAGCCAACAGCCACAGCTGAAGCATGAATGCAAAATTTAAAAAAAAAAAAGGAAGAGTAGACAAAAGACAAAAACAAGATGACTAAATTGCATGACCCCTGTAGATTTTTCCCTTTTCTCCATTACTTATTATCTGCCGTGTCAGTGAGGGTATCCGATGTACAATCGTTGCTCTATGGGTGTGACAGAACAGTCCTTCTTTTCTTCATGGTGCATACACCATTGACATACAAATACAAAAAAAAAACAAAAACATTTATGTAATGTAACTCTACTCCAAGAGCCAAGGGAAATGTACTGTATTTTCCAGCCTAAGACAAGGTGATGCATATACTCTATACTGGCGTTAGGTTGAGTGAGGAGGAGGCAGGTTGAGCAATTTGAGGCTGCACATCAGCCAGCAGAAATGTGCACCACAGATGTAGTGTGCACATGTCTACAGTGTCCAGTTGAACTGTAAAAGGTACAGTTGAAACACAGACATGGTAATTAATTATAGAATATTAGTAGAAGTCATATAATTGATAAATTGGTAAATGTTAATAAAGACCCAGCTATGCATGGACAAAAGTACAGTCTTTATGAGCTTTAATACCTGAAAAAGCATTTAGGTATCTATGCAGCTGTTTGAGATTCGATGGGTGGGGGACTTGTCTTTTCACTGGTACCTTGGAAAACTAAACGCTGGCAACCAAATCAAATCAGGTTAATCAATTAAAGTGGTTTAATATGTGTGGTCTGAAGGAGAATTACTATTTTTTTCTGTTGTCCCCATATCATTCTCCACCTTCATAATTAGGGTGGATAAAATATTCCATAAAATGCAGAGCAGTGCAGGTATATCATAAATATAAATATATTCCAGGACAGTTCAACATAATCAACCCATGCAAAAGCAATTTGAAAGCATAAAGATGCCTTCAAAATCACTAGGATGTACAGATTCAGTCAAAAGGATTCTCATTGCTCGACTGCTTCACCCAAGCTACCTTTTATATTTTGGACTATAAGTAATATTAAAACAACAGTTGTTGAGTGATGGTGGACTTATTAGAAGTACACTGAAAGTACTATAGTTGTAACTACTCATTACATGACCTTTCATATTGGACAAAACAATTATTATTGTTTGTCACGTGCATCTTTGCCAGAGTAGTGCTGGAAGGTCAGTGTTTTCAATTACAGATTGTATTGCTGATAGCCAGTATCAGATTCTTGATCATGACATCGCTGATGCCAGTGGACAGAGTTAACCTCCTGGAGACCACATCGGCCGAGGCTGAGCACTACTCCTGAACCTCAAACAGAGAGGCTACGCTCACAGAAATAAACTCCGGAAAGACTGGAATTCTTATTGCATATTTGATATATAACCATATTTCATTCAAGTTCATTATAAATGTAATCTTATAAATGCTTTCTTCAGGTTAAATGTGTTAGAAATACATAGCTGATTTTTTTGTTTGTTTGTTTTAGCCTAGGGATATGAAATTCTTTGTGCAAAATTTATCCCTACATTTCAAGAGCATTTAACTGAAAACAAAAACATAATTTAAAATTATTCTTACAAAAGTATGACAAAGATTAAACTGGATTTAGAGGCAGACAGAGATTTAAAACCCTTCTTTCTTATTAATTTGTCACATGCAAATAGACAGTATAATTGTTGCCTAAAACCATGTAAGGTAACAAAGACAAAGGCATTATCAATAAACATCATGTACTTTAAAATGTAAAATTATATAATATCCATTACATGTGATTACATCATTTATAAGTAGACAATGAAATCCATGTCAAAGTTATAATAAAAATGGAAGACAAATTCAGGTTACGTAAATAATTACATTTTGTAATTGAAAAAATACATACTACATGTAAAAATAGTCTCATTTTACACTATGTCAATGTAATGATTTTAAATAGCACCACCTACATACATGTATTCTTTTGAGTGTTAGCATAATTTGCATTAATAATGATAAAACTGAAGATCTGGTAAATACACACACTGTTGATGAGCAATGCTCAGTGAAACACAGGGAGGTCAAATTATGTAGTCAGATTAAAAAGGTCAAATATGTTTGGCTCTGTTTGATAGGATCTGAAGCTTTCTTGTGAATTTTACATAAAGCATTCATATAGACGCCTTTTGTTACAGACAAGAACAAAGAATTCAGACATTCAATATAATTAGGTCTAAATGTTTATTTAACACAAATCAGAATAGCTTATGGTATTACGTTCCGTTAACATTTGCACAATCTCTACAGCACAATTATAGATTTTTTAAAATCCATTTTAGCTGATCCCAAATAAACATTTCCTTTTCGGTATATTTTCCTCTTAGAATTTATTTCCACTGAAATGTTCGTGTCTTTTAGAGCTTTCAGTGTTTTATTCTCTTTTTTGCTATGCTTTCCTCTCCCTGCTTTATGCTTCTTTTGCTCTGTATCTTTTTCTGTCTCCCCTCCCTCTCTCTGTCCTTCTTTCTCTTCTTCGCTTTTTCTTTGGCTGCTTTTCATTCTGTTTTCCTTCATTGTTTTTCTTTTCTTTCTCGCCTAGGGACCCCATTTTTTTCCCTCTTCCTCTATTCAGGTTTTCTTTATTCTCTTTTCTGAATAGTTGTGGTACTTTAAGGGGAAGGGGAAGGAGAGGGAGAGGGGAGGGAGGTTAGTTTCAGTCAAAGCTGCAGAACAAAACTTCCTCCCACACCACATGCAGTGTCTCTTGGAATGAGTTTGTCACTGACTTGAAGACACACTCCCCCTCCTATGTATACCACCATAGATGACAACCCTACAGTGAATTGGTATTAGGCCAACAAACGCACACACATGTTCTATACTGATGACTGTCCTCTTAGATATCAATAGAGCCTCTGTGTCCCAGTCACTGTTTGTGGTTAAGCGGTGTTAGTTCAGTGTGCAGTATCACATGGTGACACATGATGTGGTGCTGCGTTAAACCAACCACAGCTGTGTGTGAATACGATTATCTCCCAACTGAGGTGCGTAGAGGGAGGCATTTGTGCTTCACAAGAACATCTTCATCACTGCAGAGAAATGACAGGCTACCTTACAGGAGGCAGCCCCATGCCGAGGAGCACTAGCTCCTCAATGGCTTCGGTCGCAGCCAGACTCCGGTCAGATAAGCACAACAGCAGTCCACCAGTAAATCACAAATAATAAAATCATGAGCTCCAGTTTGTAAATTTGTCGATGTACTGTAGCTGTTGATATGAAAATGGGAAAATAACATGTGGGGAGAAAAAAGAAGGAAAAAAAAACCCCATCCATTACTGCACTGTTGAAAGACAAAACCTCACCAGCCAGTTAATCTTCAGATATCATGACAGAAACCATTCCTCTTTCTTTATGATAGTAAAAAGACTACAGCCCCTGCACCTATGGTTTCCAGCTCACAGTCACACTCTCACATTCTGTTCAAGACAATTTAATGCATGACTCAATGGCATTGAAAGTGGGTTGGATAAATTGGAAATGATTAAAAATGCAGAATTGACAGGGAAACCGATAAAACTTTCTCTCTATAAGTAAGAACCAAAAACCAGCATGATGGAATGGCAGGCTTGAAGGGGAGAGAAAGGTGAAAGACAGATGAAAGTGAAGAGAGATAAAAGCCGGAGTGAGGAGGGTGTGGGATAAAGCAGGAGGAAGGGAGGCAGAGATGAAAGCAAAATGAGAAAGATAAGAACAGAGTGAGAGAGACAGAGAGGGAAACGGAGGAAGAGATAGATAGTGTACAGAGCAGAGAGAGAGGTAACCATGGAAACAGGAGGAAGGTACAAAAGAAGAGATAGACAAAGGGTTTGATTTAAAAGAATGAAACTTGGACGAAAGAAAAGTAATTCCGACTGAAATTTGTTACCGGGAGGTGGAGGAATAATACAAAGGAGTGACGGCCATAGAGGGACAGTGGCTGTGTCCCCACTGTCTGCTACAGCCAGTTTGAATGGAGTCGCCTCTAACCAGCATATAAGGCACGCCAGAGACCTCTAGTGTTAATAGGCTTCTGTGGTTCATTGTGGGCCTCACCTTGAGTAAATCTGGGGCCATTTCACTATGTAGGACACTTGCAAGAATGACAAAATCATTTGTTTCCTTTATGTATATTTGTCCGTCTGCCTGCCGCACAAAGATTGCAGTACTGACGGAGAGGATGCGGTAGGGCTGTACAGAATATACGTATATTTTATAAGCATACTTTTCCATGAATCATATAGCAAGGAAGAGACTTCAGAGTGACTAAAATAGGATAAAGTAGCTTGGTAAAATTCCTCTCCCACCTTACTGCAATGAAAAACTGCATTCCTGATAAGAAGATATGAGTTCTCCGTGGTCCTACATTGTGTTTGCTGACTTATTGAATGAACTTGAGGTGCATGTTGAATTCTGTACTGTTGACTATCCTTTCCCGCTGAATAAATGCAATGTGCCCATATATTAGGATTCATATTTGTATATCTATATAGAGTTACAGACAGACAGAGGGTTTTTATTCTGTGGTTTTTGAGTCTCTTGTGGCTATCCCTCTTTCTCCCTTCCCCCTCTCTGTTTTTCTCTCCTCTCTGTCTTTCTCTTTCGTCCTCTGTCTCTGTTTCTCTCACTCGCTCCCCCTCCCTCCTCCCTCTTTCTCTTGATCTCTCTCTCCTCCTCTCTCTCTTGCTCTCCCATGCCCCCCTCTTTTCTCGCTCTCTTATGCTCTCTCCCTTCTCTTTCTCTCTTTCCTTCCATAGCTCTCTGTCTCACTCCCTCGCCCCCCTCTCTGTTCCTTTTATATCCTCCTTGCTGAATGCTCTTCTCCTCTCCTCCCTCAACTCTGTCTTTTCTCCTTTATATTCAGTCTTTTTTTTTTCAAGCTCTCCCCACACTCCTTTCTCCAATGTTGTCTCCAAGCAGAGCTATTTCATTGCTAATATTCTGTCTTTCCATTTAGTACCCCACTACAAAATGGGGAGAGTAATCTTTTATTTAGGTTTTTTTTTTTTTTTTGCTCTGGCCATCTCTGCATCCTGTCTTGCGGTTTGTAGAGTGAATTTAAGACTTGATTTGTATAAAATATACAGCACAAAAAAGGGGCAAAAGCAAACATGGAAAGCATCAATATTGAATCAGAAATATGCAGAATGTGCTGCAGGTTCTCATTTGTTTATTTGAGGTATGCCTGAAGTTGCAAGTGATTCACCTATAGTCTACTCTGTGTCTAATCATGTATGCTTCACATTTAAAGTTGCTCTCCTTCACTGTAGTGAAGGAGGCAGTACTGATAAAGGCTGAAGCTTTGTTTTTTTCACTTTGTGTTCTCCTGTCTGTGTGTCCAGTCTGTTCTTACTGACCTTAATGGAAGAAGCTGGAGGCGTGCAACTAGGGTGTGGCTGCTTTTATACTGTTTTGCTATATTCCATCTGCATTGCTTAGATTCAAGCTGTGTGATTGTCTGTTCTGTGCTTATGAAAAAGCCTGCTGTGCTTTTTTTTTGTGTGTGTGTGAAAGCTTAATTACAGCAGCTAATCATGCTTGAGACTTACTATTATATCAGCATGCCATGCAGAGGTGAGACTGATCCGGCACTGGAAATAACAGAAGGTGTGTGGGCTTGCTGCCTTAGACACGGGTCTGAGAGGGATGGACGGCTAAAACGTCAACAGTCCAATAACTCAAAGTTCAAAACAGAGAGCAAACTGATTCTTCTTTTCTATTTTTGCTAAGAAAGTGATCACAAGAAAATCCTCACCTGAACGCTGTAGCTATAACAACCCTATATACAAAACCTACACGGCTTCCAGTTTGCCTGACAGTGAAAGGATGCTGAATTACAGCCATCACCTTGCACAACGTCTCACACACACAGTCAGAGCAAACTCGGGCTGTATGCAGCCTGTCACTGGTTTGGATAAAGAAACAACACTGACAACGTGAGCTCACTAACATAAAGCAAAAGGAGCCGGGTGTGCTGTGTATGTGGACTAACCTAAGGCTTGTATAGTATATGTTTGATATTTCTCAGTATATTGTCATATGTATTTGTGGGAATATGTGCGCCCATTTGTTTCAGCCAAAAAAAAAAAAAAAAAAGCATAGAGTTGTCATCAATGAGTCCACTGCAGTTTTATGATTCATTGAGTTTTTCTCAGGGGTAAAGCAGACCACTGATATGTGAATCTGTAGCTCCGTCCTTCTCCCTCAGTCTCTATCTCTGACTCGCTCTCTTCCTCTTGCTGGGGAACAAAAAAAAAATAAAGTTATAACTTTGACCTATATCACAGAGAGGATGTGACACCACTCTGCATGGTTGTACTCCTATAGACAAACAACACAGAACCAGGCCCGTTTTGGAAATGGACAAGTAGTCGCTGTAAGAATACAAGTTAAGTCATACGGACACCCGTGTCAGAAGTATGTTGTTTCAGGGCTGTGGGGAACTGAAAGCGTGTTGGTGTCAGCGGTGTGTGTGTGTGTGTGTGTGCTTGTCCCTGATCTCAGACATCAGACAAATGTGCACACGCAGCTACGCACAAACACACATCTGAAATCCCAGTTGAGGGCTAGTACACTTGAGAGCCGGGCAGTGGCTCACTTCCTTTACTCCTCCTGTCTCATATGCACATAGGAACCTGTAGAAATCTATAAACCAAATGAAATTCAACCATCACACCCCTTTCCTCTATTAGTTTTCTCTAGTCCAACACATGCAAACATACCCAAAGTAAACGGACAAGCGAGCAGGTTTAGCTGTTATGAAGATTCAGGCCTGGAAAGGAGCCAGTGTATTTCTTCCCCAAACTTTTGTTGTCTGTGTCTTTTTCATTTTCCCCATAGGCTAGTTCTGTGTTGTTTTATGTACGTGTCCCTTGTTGTTTCTTCCATGTGGTTTCTTTGTCTTTCAGCCTCTTATCTCTTTGTTTCTTCCCTTGCTCTCCTTCTATTTTCTCTCCCATTCTCTCCCTCGACTTCCTGCTATCTCTCCCCCTCACTCACACCCTCACTCAATCTCTTTCTCTTTCTCTCCCCCTCCCTTGCCTCCCTCGCGCTCACTCTCATTCCCTATCTTTCCCTCCTCCCCTCCGCTCCCCTTTCTCTCTATCTTTCTCATTCTCGCAGCACTCCCAGCCGCTGATGATTGATCAAGGTTTTCAAGGTTTGCCCTTTCCTGTTATTTAGTAGGAAATGTTTATGCACACTCCTCAGCCTTACAGTCACAATTGGCATGTGTCCACACAGTGTTTGTCGCGCTCGCCTGCACCTATACATTCATGTCAGGCGCACTTTTTTTCCACACATTGCTTGTGTTTACTACTTATAGGTAAGGTACGCTCTGTTATAATAGAATACCTGTCTAATTATCAGGATCATCTTCAATGCTGACTACTTAAGCACACAACCTGTACTTAGCCCGCAGGTACTGTGCCGCACTGTTTCTCAACACAGCCTGAAAGAAATCTGGAAGTTCAATAGTTAATGTCTTCCCTTGCTGTTTTTCCTTTTCCTCACTCTCTCCGTCTCTCTATCTCCTTTCCTCTCTCCATTCCCTTTGCTCTCAC
>JAPQRQ010036495.1:0-11775 GCA_037367365.1 Apogon talboti | reverse complement strand
GGCGGGGGAATTAATATTCATGCCTCCAGGTGGAGCATAACCTCAGACACCTCTCTGTTTCTCTTTGTCACACAATACATCCCAGACAGCACAATGGAGGGTCCAGCAGACTGCCACCGACACACTGACAGACTGCCTGCCTGCTTTCTAACCAACCCACACACACAGAGACGTACAAAGAGACACAGGGGAATATGAGAGGACCATTTGGTGAGACAAATCCAAATACGCACTGCTACCACATTTAGTAGCCTCAGCATCCTGATACAACAGTCGCATAAATATACAGAGAGCTGAAGTGCTTGATCACATAAGCCTGTCACAATAACATAATCAACTAATCGCAATAATTTGAGCTGATTTTTATTTTTATTTTTTTTACTATTGTTATTTGTATAAAAGCAATTGGTTGAGACTAACAACAACGTCAAATTTCATCTCCATTTCCAAATAATCTTCCAGTATTCACCTCTTTCTGCTGGTAATCTGTACTTAGCTTCTATTAATACTTGTCATTATCAGGAGTTTCTTTGTACACTCCAGTAACAGAGCCCACAAGGCAAACAGAAATGTTTTTTTTTATTATTATTCATGTGCTCCAGTGCTCATTGCCAATAAAGCGTCTCCTTTTCTTCATTAGGTGTACTATATGTGTGTAAATAAACTGTTGGCAGACTTACATTGCACTAGAGGCACAAAATGAATCAAGAAAGACTGAATCAATCAATGAATTATTTTTATGACAAATGTAGAACAAGTAAAAATATGTAGCTCCGATGCAAAGGTTTATTCCAGCTGTAACATTTTGAGCAGCATGGCTCTGCTTCAGACATTGTAGAGAAAACATATATAGAGAGGGCATCTTTAAATATACAGTTACATCATGTGATTGATCTTCTTACAAAAATATACATAATATGCAGAGAAAATGGTTTTAGGGGAGAAAAAGAATAATTATTTCATGATGTGTATGAGACAGGTTTAGAAAAAACTAAATTCTTGTGCTATTACAAATACATAGAGAAAGAAATACTATAAAAAGAAAGAAATAGGCCCAATATTTAGTGTAAAACCCAGTTTACATGGCTGTGGAGGTTGTTTTATGAGGGACCGAAAAAAATCACTCTATTTTAGGTTTATGCCAAGTCTAGTAGAGGTGGATTATATAATTTTAATGTCTTATGCTTATGAAAATTAATCGTCGACTAAACTTTCATTAGTGTACAAATACACCAAACTGGCACAGCATCTTCTGTTAAGCTCTAACATGGACACATGTACAGGTCAGACAGAGTTTAATTTCCCTGTAATACTCAGTGTACTGTATGTGAAACAGCAATCACGCATGCAGAGAAAGATTGAGCACCACATCCAAAGGCAGCAACAGAGCAAAGGACCTACGCAACCTTGACACAATGCATCAGCTCTTCCATTATCAACAGGATGTGACTGATAGAGTGTAACTGGCAAGTAACTGCTCCCACATATCAAATCCCCATGAAACAGATTGGAGAGGGCTGTTTTCCGGGGTAGTCTGGTCCTGCTCTGCTCTGAAGATAGACGCTGCAGTGATGTAATCCTTAATCGCTACCAGCCACGCGCCGCAAGTTCAGCCAATCGTAATACTGGTGTGCAGTGATGCTGGTAAACACAAGTGACGTTCTACTGAGGTTACTCCTCATGAAACATTCAGACCTAGCACACATTTTAATCATTCATATGGAGGATAGCAACAGTGTGTCAGCCCTGTACACGTTCACCTGCACAAAGACACACGCTCCTATGTGATCTTTCAATATCAGCTGCCTAGTAGTATTGATGGAGGACACTTGTGAAAGTTCTGACTCTGACCGTCACACAGGACACAGCAGCGACGCGAGATGACTCAAAATGTCATAACATAACACAGTAATAAACCACCTTTGTAGCGAGCTCGCTGCAGTCACTGGTGACAACCCAGAGTCTGAATTACCTTGTCGAACATGCTCATTGTTATTTGCTGATAGGAAAACGCACAAATACACTAATGCGGTTAGTAATGACACAACACAAGCAAGTCTCTGACAACAAAGCGGGTGAAAATCAACTTAAGGGCTAAGAACCAAATACTTTTTGGTGGCAGTTGAATTTTTATCTTTAAGGATACCTGGCACCAAGGAGAAGTACTCACATTCAGTATAACTATAATACAGGGACAGTGTGAATATAGGTAAAGTGGAAATCAAATCAAGTTAAATATCATAAGGGAGAATAAAACTCAGGTTAGGACTTAACATGAAACAGAGTAACAGACTTATGAATGGAATCTACACTGTTATAACTTCAGTTCTCCTTCTATAGCTGGTATTTAATTTTTTTATTGCTCACATTGTTGTATCAGGATTGTGGCTGTTTTATTTTTCATGTTGAATGTCTGGCACACATCCTGGATGCATGGTAGAAATGAGTGCTTTCATTTTACCATGTTATCCTTTGGATTGGTGCCATTACCAAACCACAAGAGGATGTCTAATCAGATCTGCAAGCTTATTTAGTCAGATCTAAGTAGTCGAAATATTAATTATGTTAAGTTCTTTGACACATGCTTGTCATCATGCTTATTACATTTAAGAACTTAACTAAATTAACCATTTTACTTTTATATTTAGTAAGATAAGATATGAAGGAATTATAGTTTGGAGCAACTACTGAAACTGGTCTGCAATAGTATAGAATAATGATTACCAACTTTACAATTTTACTGTAGTTATTCATTAGATCCTTAATCAATAGGACAGCTCTATATCTTCTGCAAGAAAACAGTCACTCTAGGATATTGAAGATTATGACATCACAGTATGTGCTGAATGTGTGTCAGGGGAACAGTGGGACAGTCCTGGACAGTGCAGGCATGGCATCAGTCACCTCACCACCAGTGCCCTCCAATGGTGTTCGTGGAATAAATTACCTCCCTGTGAACTCCCACGGCCAAGTCTTTGTCAGGCCTTTGGAAGGGGAATCCTGACCAGCGAGTGATCTCACATTTTGTTAGAGTAACTGTGGAGTCACCGTAGCAACAGCTGAGATCCTGGCACCGTGCTTCAAAGTAAAACACCCCTCAATACACACAATCACAGGCTCCCATCCCCCAGCAGCTTCCTCACTGAGACGTCAGCAGACCGATTAGGACAACTTGCACAGCAGCACCAAATCACCAAAGATATTCAAATAAAGAATATTTAGCAACAGAATACACAACTTTTTATTGGTTAGCTCTGTGTGATGGTTGTGATTTATTCAAACAAAACAGCTATTAGAAAATCAGGGGAAATCACAGGTTTCACAGGGTGCAAGCTATAATTAAGTCCTTTTTTCTGGAATAGAGTGAGCTAGACCACTGTGCTGACAGCAATTATAGAAATCTGTTATTACTAAAATACTAACAAAACACAGTGGTTTTAAGAATGCTTCCCATTTGTCATGTTTCATGTTATTTTATCACTTTTACATACAATTAGTAAAAAGGCTTTATCTCACATAAAAGCACCCTAATCTTTCTGTTTTAGAAAGCAGCTAAAAAAGCTCATAATGTTCTTCTCTTTCATCCAGCCTGCTCTCCCCACACAAAATTCCAAGATGCTTTACTAAGAACAGACATCCAGGGGAAATTCTGTCAAATAACTGTACAACTGTGTTATATTCATGGCTTCTGTACATGTACCAGCCTGAAAGCAGAGCTCTTAAAAACTAGTTCAGGATAAACATCATGCATCGAGCCATTTTAGAGCTATCAATAATGAATCTAAGAGAATATAATTAGAATAATGTTTGTCTTTACTTCAAAGCAAAGTTACAGAGTTTTGCCATTTGTAAATACTGTATCTATACCTTTAATAATGAGTCATTCCACCTGGTCATGTCCTGATTTAGCATGATTTTCACAAGTATACATTTGCATGTGTTTTATTATTAATATTACAAAATGTGAGGCACTACTAAAGTCTCAGTCTGACTCCGCTGGTGCAACACTGCATTAAAATCAGAAAGCAGAAGAGGGCTGCGAGTGAAAGAGGATTTCAGGCGCTTCCATCAACCTGCAGCTGGCTAAGAGCTAAATCTACAGAGCTGTGAATGATGAGCGCTCACTTTCTCTTACCATAAACATGGTGGGAAGATCCATAATTCATCAAAGCAAATCTTAAGGCCATGCATTAACAGCTGTCACTGCTTTGAGTGGACTCTACTGCCTGCTTTTCTTTGCAATAATCTATTCGCTGAAACTATATTCACTATGGTGGAGCACTTTTTGATGTCATTGACAGCAAATGCCTTGGTTATATTTTGCCATAAAAGATATAAGACAGGAAAAAACCAGGAGCAAAGTATAAATTGGAGTCAAAGTGGTTCAGGGAGGGGATCAGAATATAACGGAAACACAACTACTGGGAATAAAATCCCAGTACAATGAAAACAGGATAAGAAGGTGAGGGAGAAGGAGAGGGAGAGAGAGAGAGAGAGAGATGGTGGGAGACTGAGAATATATGACCTAGTTATGCCTCTTACTTTGCATTTCCTAGTCTAGGTGCCCTGGTATCCTGGGTGATTTTGGTTTTTGGCAGGCCCGTATCTGGAGGGAAGGGCAAACCTCGACCTCATCCTGAACCATGTTCCAATGGTGAGCCCAGTCAGGTGGTTTAGGCCGCTCCCTCCATGGGCCAGGTTAGACACAAAGATAGTCAGGATTCCAGACAGTCACAGCCCAGCTCTGGCTTTTTCTTTCACTCTACTCCCCTCCTTTCAGCCTGCTGACGTCAGCCACCCAGACCACACGACTTTGCTGCAAACAGCACACCTGCTGGCTTCACAGTCCATCTGGCTCAGCTCCATCTCTGGCTCAGCTCTCCAAGCAGAAATGCATGCCTGTTTACAACCTGGGCACACAGTCCCCATCCTACAGCAATTGCAATATCTATTTCATGTTTTCTCATGAGAGAACAGAGAAGAGATTACACTCCAACCTGCTGATAACAATAGATATGAAACTGACAGAGCCTATGTCTCAATGCATGTCTCATTAATGTTTTAATGTTCCACACTGGAGGTCACATGTTGTATTGGTATATTGCAGTAGGGATTCCATTTGTCCACATGTTGCTGACTTGTCAGAGAAGTCTCTTGGAAATTGTTTACACCCTTTGCCAACAAGCGTGCAATAGTCTCAAAAGAAACATGAAAAAATAGCCTTGTATTTCATGTGACAGTCCTTCTAACCTACTTTGATTAAATCAGCGTGAAGATAAAACTGCACGATCATCAAAGAATTCTGGTAGTAGCGAGACAAAAGTGAGAAAAAGACACGTTTAATATCAAGGCCTCATTCTTTTTTTTTCCTGTTTCCACATAATCTGTGTTTTTCGTCAGATCTATTAGTTTCTTACTGAAATACATGAGCAGTTTCCCAAATTAATGTCAAACATGCACTAAAGGGGGTCAGTGATAATATTTAAGCTATGAATCAACCTCAAAGAATATATTTTCAATAAGCTTCAACTGGCCTAAGCTACACTGTACAACTTAATAGGCATCCTCTCCAGAATAGCAATGGGATACACTATGTGCATTATTGATGGCAGGGGTTCAAGGAAAACTGCTCAAGCAACAACAAAATGATGACTACCAGCAGCAACAAGCAATAAACCAGTAAGCAATTATGTCAAGCCAAAAGCCAAAGTGACAAATCAGCTTCTTCAGTTATAAATTACCAGTGTTTTGGCATCCCATCAGCCTGAGGTTAGGAGAAATGCCATGTCAGTCCTACAGAGCACCCTGAGTCTTTAAGCCTGCCATCAAATTCACAGATGTCTTCTGGCAGTAGTGAAGCAAACATACCCGGAGTGGGCCCTGTGCAAGAAGGAATTGCCAAATAATTCAATGCATTTGTAGTCAGGGTCTTCAGTATCTGTTAGTGCACACCAGCAGCCGGACATGTATGCACTTGCTGTCCCTCTGCAAAAACACTCGCTTGTGTCTGCCAGGTCAGACACAATTGCTAGGCTATCCACAGAACTGCAGAGTGAACAAACTGGTCGACAGGTGACTAACCTGAATGGTGCATGTGTATTCCGTATCATCCAGCAGTCTAACGGTACAGCTGTATTCCCGCTCAAGATTCCTGATGCTGCCACTCATAAATCGGCTCAACATCTTCTCCGAGAATCGCTGCTCCACGTCTAGGACCAGAACAATAAACTCAACACCAGCACGTCAGTGAATGTCACATTGACCACAATCCCCGGTCCCCTAAACGACCAGCAGCCACATATTGAGCCGCCGAGGCGTGCACCATTGTTGTCCCGTTAAGTTTCCGTGTATTAGGCCCGTGCCGAGAGCAGAATCCAAGGATGCCCGCATCCAGATCCAGGAGCAGCTCAGCCGTGTTGCGTTGTGTGTGTGTGTCTGGCCGAGCCGCGGATTATCTCTCACCATTCACCGCTGCCACTTGAGGCGGCGGGCGGGTCCCAATGAAAACTGACGTCAAAGTCAACCAACGGGAGACTGTGGCGTTTTGTCTGCCTTTATGTGTTGTTTTTGCGCCGCAATTTACCTGGCACACGGACGCAGAAAATATTATACTAACACTTTGTTAATATATCCTTCACAGACTTACATTTATGATGCAAATTGCCATGATAATGACTCCTGTCTCTTACCAAGTGTAACCAGCAACTGTGGAAACCCACGAATGAATAAAACACACGAAATACTGAACCCCCCTTTAATTAAGGTTGTAAAAATAAGTCCTGCACAAATGTTACTTGTTTAGAGGATTTGTGGCTGTTTTTCAAGCAGAATGAGCAAAACCATCACAAGCTTAAGTGATCCTCTGTCATACCATTGTAACAATCTTATTTATGTGCAAACAGTTTTGCCAAACTTAAAGAAAACCACACTGTAAAGATGACAATATTCAACGCATTAGTCAGATAAAGATTAGATATACTCGGCTGCCACCTGCAGGCAGTATACCGTTAGTGCCATGCAAGTCAATGATACAGACCACGTTTATTCTTCAAATGTAGGACAATATTAAAAGTAGATTAAAACTAAAACTAAATAACTAAATCTAAAACTATTTAACGTCAGCGGTGTTTTTCAATGTATAATGCTGAAACTGCAAGTATTAAATCTTAAGTCATAAGGAGGTTCCAAGGTTCTGTAATATGGAAGCCATATACAGTGTGCCACTGAATGTAAGTAGCTACCGTTATAAATTTCTATTTTAACATTTGGTTCTGATAGTGTGCATGTGTTTTTAGATACAAAAAAGGTAAATGAAAATTTTTAAACTCAAAACGTATTCCCACATGTGACTTTGCCGTGACCCGGATTCGAACCGGGGTTGCTGCGGCCACAACGCAGAGTACTAACCACTATACGATCACGGCGAGCTACCGGGGGAACTGGTTTTGCACAACGGAATTATCTCTATACAAATGTTCTAGTATCATATATAAATATTTTTGTTGTTGTTGAATATAGTGATCGTCTCGTCTGCATTACACTGAAATGGGCCTGTGGTGACCGTGCCAAAAAGAAGCTTGCTAGAATAACTTTAAGCTAGTTTGCAAATTAGCTAGCTAACTAGCTTACAACGACTGTAGGCTATAGCGCGTGAGTTTACGTTAGCTACCTACTGCTTTCCACTTCCAGAATTTGCAAATTGTGTATTTTACTTTCTAGATGAAAATAACGCGTTGTCATAGTAATATTAAATAGAATTAATGTTGCCTTTATCGCTGCTTTTCGGTAACTAACTAGTTGGGATGGACCTAAAAATAGCTAAATGCGCATAAACGGTAAGGAAGCTAAGTCGAACATTTCATTCCTAAACACGTAATATTACTGAATATTTACTTTCTCTACAAAAATTACTATATGCAGGCATCTTCATGTAATGAGGGGGTTTGTAAGTAGGGTCGTGTTTCCATTAGACACAACAGTGTATCATAGTAAAATACACTGTTGCTCATAAAGTTGGAATAAGATGTTCTTACCAATTCTCATGAAATGATTGTGAAAATGTAATTTATTTTTGATAAAATGTCACCGTGATTGAGTATATAATCACCTGGTCAAAGGTTTTACTGATGTGTATGAAAAGAGGAATGTGTCTGAAAACAATATTATTCCAATTTTATGGGCAACAGTGTGATATTAATAAGTATTTGTATAAATGTATTTGATAACGTATTGCAGAAAACAGACACTGAATAATGATAAAGTAGTAGTCTTTATTTGATAAATTATTGACAGTAATAGTCTAAATGAGGCCAGCCAGCTTGCCAGATACAAAAGTGTCATATCTTTTCATTATTACATTAATTCTAAAAATCACTGGTTTGCAAAAATAAGTGTTAATGTTTCATAAGTGTTGAGCTAAAAATTCTAAGTTGCTTACTCAAACCAATCACAAAAGCACAAATATCATCTCATTCACTCATTCTTCATTCATTCATCCATTACAACAAAGTAGACGCATGATTAGTTATTAGGTAATACTAATCATATTGGTAATTAAAGTGTAGGACCAGAAAAATCTAATGCTGAAAAGTGAAGCCTTGCAGTTCATTTTCATCGTTCTCCTCTGGTTCATTGCCCCTCCAAACCGCAGCTTTTGCAGCACATTCTGCCTTTCTTGTAAATGGCCGACCTGGACCAGCCAGGGTCTGGTGTAACGGTGGTTTGCTGTGTGGAATGTTGCCCATGCTTTGGGCAGAAGCGCTTTCTTGTTTCTTGGCAGCTGCTCCGTGATTTCTCTTGTACAGTTTACAGGATGCCACCAGAGGCTTTCCAATGTCCACCTGTTGGCTTTCTGTCCGGCGCATCTTATTGTCTGTATGTGTATAGTGTAGATCCACCTTGATAACTAGTGATTCCTAATAAAAGAAAAACAAATTAGTGTTATATTTTCTTTTATACGTTGTTAATCTACTTGTTTTTTCACAGAAACACCAATGAGACACACAAACACACCTTCAGTTTCTGAAGAGCACAGAGTTGCAAAGTAGAATCGGAGTTTTCAGATTCCTTGAACAGAAGACTGTCCATCTCGTCTGACCTGCCAGGTCCCGAAAATATATCCTCCATTGGCTAAGGATTCAGAGAGAGGAAATTTTATGAGCACAATTAGTTTCCTGTATCAAAACATTATAAATCCAGTATCTCATGCATTTACTATGTGTTGGCACGAGACTGTTAGAGGTTCCTCATTAAATTATCCACTAGATGTCAGTGTAGTCTGTCAGACTGCTGTTGATAATATCAGCGCTTTACACAAGAATATAACGGATTACTATCACTGCTTCCTGCTTTGTTTTTTTCTGTTGTTGCAGTAAACTGGAAGCCCATATAAGGGCAGTACTTCCTCAAACGTGAAACACGGGGGTGAATGGTCATCATTGAGAAACTCCTGCTGGCTAATGGAAACTAACAGTAGGCTGTGGTGAGCCGCATGGAATTTATGATGTGTTTAACAGTGTCAAGAGTTTATGCTCTTAAATTAGTGGGCATTGATAGACATGCAGAAAGAGTGAAGGGGTTATGCACAAGCGTAAACAGTATTTTTCCATGAATAGTACAATTATTTGGGTTGTATATGCATCAAAAATGAGAGATGTGGAAAAATTTCACAGTACAAAACCTTTGTGTGATTGGAAAATGTGATGTTTTAAGTAAAAAAAATATTTACAGGTATGCTACTCAGAGTGACAGTGCAGTCCTGGGTTCGACAGCCTGTTTTCTTCACAGACGCAAAAGCCACCATGACGTTGGAAAATAAAGCCGAGAAGCTGACTTCCACTTCTACTCCACAAAGAAACTTCAGTCGTTTTTTCCGTGGTAGCTCTGTAAGGAGATATTAAAAATAAATGAATGAATAAATAAATAAATAAATACATACTTGAAAATAATGTGCTTCTAGGTAGTTTAACTTGGACTGTTAGGTTGCATTATTATGCAGTATTAAGGAGACAGAGTGACTGACTTTACAGTTCAAGTGGCAAAGAACATTAGGGACTTTCAAGCCCTCTGTTAATTTAAGCTACAGACTTCTATCTTTAATCTCGCCTGATGGAGAAATAATAGCCTGCAGTGAAAAGGTTCCATTTCAAAAAAGAGGGTAAAGCTAATTTGAGGAAGTTGTTAAAAAGGATTTCCTTCTATCAAACAGGAATATACTCACAATTAAATGCAGTTCCCTTTTTAATTGATCACAAACAATGATTGCTTTTTGAATGGCGGTGAAAATATCACATTAAACCGCAATATGTTGTTCTGGTTTGTCACATGCTGAGGAGTAGGAGGTGTGTGGAAAAAGGAACTGACCTGTTAGACACAAAGACTGTTTTTGTGGTATTTTTAACTCACCATTTGCTTGCCTCCAACAGACATCTCGCAGGTGTAGTTCCCTTGTGTGGCCGGCGGTTGGGACTGGATCTGCAAGTGAACGGGGTTCCTTCAGGGTGTGTTTGATCTCTACTGCTTGCTTGCCTGTGACCAGAAGGTCTTTGCCTAGATCTGTTACAAAGACAAAGGTCGAGAAGTGAAGGTGAGTATGATCCCTGGAAGTCCGCGTAGGAAAATTCTAAGAAAACCGGTAGTTCATGAACTTCTAAAATCTTTACAAAAACCACCAACCACAACAATTCATGCACTCATAGTCAATGTTTGTGGAGCTGCCTGACTTTTGCAATAGCTGGGTCTTAGGAATGAGTGAGGTACAAACAAAAGTTAATCAGATTCACATGATTGACTTTGAGGAACTTAGGAAAATCTGACAAATGAGATAATATTCATAGTAATTGATTCAATTATTTTGGAGGAAACCCATTTTCCAAGCAAATGCAGCACAGAAACTATAAGAATTTGATGTGGATTTTTTTTTTTTTTTAGTGTTTTAACAGAGTTTATACAAGCTGTCTTCATTATATTAGGGATCAGGAAGATGCAGTTCATCACCAACATCTCTTTTTTTCCATTTCACTCAGATAACACAAACAAAAGGTGATTTCAAATTGCATCTACGTTCTCTTTAAAGTAAAGATACATGGTATATTTTAAGATTTCCATAATCAGTGCTTAATTTCTTATCTAAAAATATGTCTACAGACACACTGTGCTGTCAGCAGGGTTTCGTGTCCTGGCAGCGCTGATTTGTGAGTGAACCCATGTGAGCGGTAGCAGGGGGTGTGCAAACGGCGGAGCAGCTGTCTTGCCCTCTGCAGCTCTCGGGTTTCTTGCTGTTCTCTAGCCAACAGTGTGAATTTCCAGAGAATGAGGTCACATTCTAATGCTACTTTGAAAAATTATTCTACCAGAGACCCATCAAACAGAAAAACACACTCTCAACACAGGCCAACTGTATAAGTCCCCACCCCTGCTCAGAAACAACTACACCTACTAAAATGAGTTGCCAGTAAAACATGTCTGCATTCCCCCCGGACGCACCAAAGAACAACCTGTTCTCTTTAGATCTGTTTACACTGGATCTCCAAGAACTGTCTCTCTAATATTTGGCTATAAATTCAAACTAGATGTTAAGGAGTTTTTTTACTTAGTGCATTTGAAGGCAGTTTCTATTTAAGACTCAAACACTAATGCTATTAGTCATAAATACATCACATATAAATAGTAAACATCATGTATAAAAAAACTATAAATATCCTTTAAGTTACACCACCCTTTGCTTTTACTTTTTTGATCAATATGTAATGCTACAGTGATCAGCCTAATCTCAAA
>JAPQRQ010036494.1:0-34596 GCA_037367365.1 Apogon talboti | reverse complement strand
GATGAAGGGGGGGGTGGGTGGGTAGTGTCGGTGATGCAGAGTGAGGACACTGTGGCACAGCACAAGTCTGTCCTAGATTAAACAGCCACTCTAATCCCCCATTTCTGGCCCCAAATTGGGTTTCCCTCAATCTCAGTCTTGCCGTCCTAATGTGAGAAAAAGAGAACTGGAGCAGTGGCCGAGGCAAAATAATCACTACGTTAAAAGCTGTGAGAGAAGAAGAGGAGAGAAAAAAGGAGGAGACGTCACGATAAAGCAATCGAAAGGGTGCATTTAAGGGGAACAGGAAAGGCTTGATTGGGGTCAGTCAAGGCTTCGTTCCTGGTCAACTGTAAACATTAATCCTGTGAAGCGTGGTTCAGTCTTTTCCACTTCATCCTTTTTTGAGAGTTCTGTATAGAGCAGTACGTCTGAATCAGCATCCTCTCGAGTCCAACTCTCATTTCAGAAGTTGATTTGGCCAAGACTTTCAGTTAACATCACTACCTCAGTCTGTAGCCCTTCCTTTAATCCCTGAGAAAAGGCACACTTGCTCAGACTTCAACCCCAGTTCTTCATTCTTCAACTGAACTCACTTTCTCACCGTGTCAGGTCCACAAAGGTCTCTCTGGATCTTGTCATGGGGTCTGCCTCAGGCTCTGGCGGAGTCTGGCTCTCTCTTTGAGCAGGTGAGTGATGGCAGAGCGTATGGCAGGGGCTTGGGGGTCTGTGGGTTCTCTCTTTAAGTAAAGACTGAAGTGCTCTGTGCTGCAGGTCAGCAGGCTGTCTGGACTGTGGCCCCGCTGACCCGAGCGGAGCAGCCTCTCACAGGCTAGTGCCAAGTTCTTGTCCCAGTTTGGAGGGTAGTCTGTGTGGGCCTCCACTATCTCCTTATACAGCTGCAGAGCAAACATGCATACAGATACAAACAGACATTTAACAAAATAAACAAAAAAAAACAAACTTGGATTTATCACACACTGCCTTGTGCGACACTTTAATCTGTGACATTATGGTAACTGACATTATTGTTGCATGTTTGTTGAGGTCAGACTCACAGTGTAAGACAGCTCAAAGAGGCGAGCTTTCCCCTCTCCCTGCATCCTTTCTGCCAGGTCAAACAGAAAGAAAGCCGTCTTCATCCTGAAACAAAGCACGCAGGCTCAGGGCTAAGTGCTGGATGGATGAGCCATGCAGATCCACACGCACCACTCCAATGGAGTGATTTATGTAGATGCTGCCACCAAATAGAATGTACATGTAGATGCTCTACCACACAAGACTGGTTTATGGAGATGTTCTAGGAGGCTAGTATGCATTGTGACGCAGCTTTTATCTGCACCCTAAAGTATACAACTGCTCCACAGAGGAAAGCAGTAGCTCCTGTTAGAGTTTACTATACCTGGCTTGCCACATCTCCTCATTAGCGACACGCTCCCACGACGCAGAATGGAAACTGTTCAGACGTTAAAAAAAACATTGTGTTATCTACACAGCTTCAGGCATTAGCTTGTGCAGAGTTCCACTAACTATAAATGATTATTTATGTGAATGCATTGTTCCACTCAACTGTGCAAGTTTCGATACACTAAACATCAATGTTTGTTGCATAAATATTAAATGACTGAGCAACAATACCAGCTAGCACATTAGACATGGAGTAAAACCACATCTTCCTTTTTTCACTTTGTTGACTGTAAACACTTGACCTCTTCTTCAAAAGAATATTTTAGCAGGGTTTCCGAGCTAATTTTTGGCTTGTGGGCATCGGTGGACACGCTTGTCGTGAGTGTGCGGGAAATAATGTCACAGTATTCAGCCGTGGATATCTGAGTGAATGAAGGGCTGCTGGCAACAGCGACTGAATATGGAGCTTTGACTAATTCCACTTTTGACACAGTTATTGACAAAACGCAATAAGAAACTCATTATTTTTCATCTTCAGTCTCATTTCATATGGCTGAGGGCCTAATGTCTTGCTCTGGTTGAATTTACAAAGAACTGGATCACAGCAGGAAGAACAGAGGACAACCTCACTGAAGGATGCTCTGTGGAGACCACAGAGAGGAGAGCAGCCACGAAGATGGAGGCGATAAAAAATGTGGAAAGTCTCATTAGTTAAGGTATATTATACTCTAAATGAATCTTGGTTTCAATACCATGACAAAATAAACAAATCTACTATCTTGAAAGTGTCATATTCGTATTTTAACCCCCAATTCAACATACAGTTTCACCTCCTTTTTTTCTTTTAACAAGCTTTAAAGTCTCAAAATATTTATTTCAATCTAAATGATGGCAATACATACAGCATGGTTTTACTGAAGCTCCAGCACATGTTTTTGCTGAGAGAAATAATGTACTTTTCTGTCATTTGAAGCATTCTAGGTGTCTTGTGTGTATCAATTAATGCAACCTGATATACTGTATATGACTTTTTAGTAGATGTTAGGTTATTATAAGGTTTTGTGAGTTTTTACAATATTTAACTGTACGGACTGAATTTATGGTGACAGATCATTTGTGAGGTTTCTAGAGGTATTAATGGTTCTGTGTGTGTGTGTGTGTGTATGTGCGTGCACCTGTTGTGAGCTTCACTCCAGCTGTAGATGCTGCGGGTGCGTTCAGCCCACTTTTCAGGGTGAAACTGTCTCTCAATAGGCACTATGTAGTCACAAACACCCAGAGGCCAGCGAGAGAAGCTGCCCTCCCAGCTGGGATCTCCATCAGATAGCCCAATGCAGGCAAACACATCACTCCTGCAGAAAAACAAAGACAGTCTTCTAGAATTATCTCCTTTTTAAGCCATTCTGTTTTCCTCTCAAAACAGACGCAGCAAAATTAGACACAAGCAGACAAATATCCCAACACCTTTTAGCTTCCCTCCTGCCCTGTGCTGCTCACCAAAGGCTCTGGGCCTGAGGGTTAATCCCACAGGTCAATGTTGCCCCACAGAGTCAGGTACATTGGCCAGGCAAACACTGCCCCCTGGTGGGCTTGGTATTTACAAGTCTCCTGCCAGTTTCCCCAGTGTCAGCTCCTCCTGGAGGAGTGAGTGATGAGAGAAGGGAGCAGCAATGAGTCCACCAGAGAGTGTTTAACTAAATCAAGTAGATTAGTCGACTTCTGTAGTTCATCAAACTCCTTTTATGGTTTCAACAGTTCTATGGGCTTATCTTCTCCCCGCACTCACCGCTGTCAACCATTCTACTGATCTCTGCCTCGTTAGATCACCCATTTGTTCACTTGGGCCATTGTGAGCCTCCCACTCTCTTCACTCTCTCTGTTTTATAGCTCTCTATTTATCTCTTTACACCATTCCTTTCTTCTCTCAGGCATTTAACTGTGTCTCAGTGACTCACTCTGTGTTGTGGGACAGAAACTGCTCCAGACTGAAGGTGTCTTTTTCCTTAGTGTCGACCGGATCCCACCAGCGGCCCGGAAAGTGGACCCCAGGGTGATGACGCCCCAACTTGGCCACATACCAAGGGTATGTCATCATCTGCACAGAATAATTTCACAATCAAGCTAGCTCAAAATCTCTGCATCATGTGAGATTTACTATTAGGGTGCAGTCCACTTAAAAGAAAGATTTTTACATATTTAGTTTAGCTTTCTGTGTACTTTTGGTTGACCTTTATTTGCTTTTGTTTAATATTCTTTGAGCAGATAATTGAGAAAATTTCATGAACTATGATGATTTTATATTCTCTACAGGCTGATGCATGACAACAGAGAAATACATTAAAATGTTGTGTTAAAGTTTTAAAAAAAATAGGAGATCATGCAGATTTTTGCTTAGACTGTGTGTCAGATTAAAAAAAACAGGTAAGGAAGTGAGACAAGGGGTCAACAAGGACAGTAACAAACAGGTCCATAAAGGCCAAGAACGGATTATTTTGGGAAACGCTAATTCCTTTTCAACTTAAATTTCGCATAAATTTCATAAATATCTTAGTTAAGACATTTTTTCCTTATGTATTCCATTCTGCTGCATGCATTCATTTGAACATTACTTTGCCTTTAGTTCTTCAGAACCAACTTTGACAGATTTAAAGCAACACTTCAGACTTTTTCTGCCTTCAAAGTATATTTTCAAGGTTATTTTGGTCGTACAACAACTCACAGTAAGTTCAATTACACTTTCGTCATCGCTCCAGAGCGTCTGTATCTCCTGCACTGGCAATATGCAACTTCCGGTTTTGGGTACGAACCCCTACACAAAAAGAACTACAAAATTTGACTGCTTTACGGCATATGTCACTGATACATCACATAATTGATGGGCGCATGCGCATGCAGCAACCAGCAGTAAGGAGTTTGGCGTCCTGGCTTTTGAGCTTTTATGTTCGTTTTTAAGGAATAAAGGAGACGCACCCATTTTACCTGCCTGAGTTCCCTCTGGGATCAGTTCTAGGGAACCGCCAAAAAACAAACTTTTTTTAAAAAAAACCAAAACGTCCTGCCCCCTCAAATTAAAGTTTGCGAAGTTTCAAGAAGCAGGGAAAAGGTAAATGAGCTTCACAACACCAGGAGACTTAGAGGAATTAGTAACACGTCTTAAGTTTCACTTTCACTTTGCAAAGGGAAATGCCGATTCTGCCTCCAGCACTGTATTTGATGTCGTACAGAGATTGCAGACTATCTCACCGGAGGCTCCGAACTTTATATTGGGTGATTTTAATCATGTCTCACTGAGAAAGACCCAAGCAAATTTCTATCAGTATGTTTTCTGTCTTGCCTCAGGAAATTTGCCGGCATCAATGGCTTGTCAACAAATACGTGAGTATTATCGAGATAGAGATTTTACGACAGTTGTCATAGACAATACCATTTCTTGAATTTAGGGGGACCCTGCGAGCAAAAGTTCTGTGGTGTTACTTTAACAAAACTGTATTTGAAATATAGTAAACGTATGATTATTGGATATCAAAGCTTTGATGAATCATACTTAAGAATCATCTAATCAAGGTATTGACGAGACATAAAAAATCTGACCTCCTGGTCGACCAGGCGAACATCAGGCCGTACAGTCTCACAGTAGTGTAGGTAACGGAGCGAGTTTCCAGGAAGGTCTCCTCTGGTCAGGATGATGGAGTCTTTTGGGACAGATGCGAGGAGCTCCCTGCCAAACCTCTCCACCACACTGTTTCTGCTCTGATCACACTCTCTAGAATCATCAGCACAAACATCATCACATCGTTTAGTAACATCAAACTACCACTTGTGTTTGCTTGAACTTTGAAAGGAGCTGAATGCGTCCTTACTCTTGCTTAGAAGTGTGTGTGATGTGTACAAAAGTGTATATGTGAGTGTGTTTGTAGGTACGCTTTCAAGGTGCTCTGAGGGTAAGTTGTCAGTGCCCCCGCCCCTTCCACTCGGCAGAGCGCTTCGGCTGCCTATCTAACCGTGGAGAGACAGGTGTGATGGGTCTGACAGCACAGGCCATGCTCTCCCCTTGATCAAAGCTGCTCAGTGATGGCTGTCTGGCACTCCCCAGCACTACGCTGGTGTAATCTGCCTTCTCGGACAGCTAACATCTCAGACTGAGCTCTGCGAGTGGAATCTATGTGCTAACCGTGCCTCTCTTTAGCCCCTACCATGGGGTGAGCAGAGAAAACCTGACATGTGGAGTTCAGACCTGCAATATGAGGAGCAAAAGAGAAACAAATCGGGTTGACTCAGGGAAAACTTATGCATGAGGATTTTAGAGAGCAACAAGAATAAAAAGCTGTTTTTATTTTACTTTAACTTTACTACATGGAAAAGGACAGTTAAAAGTAACTTTCAACATATTTGGCTCTATTACCTAGGACTCTAGTGATTTGAAATGAAACAAGAACAACACATATATAAGAGCAATACAAAATTTGTTGAAGAAATTGACATGTAATAATCACTTTTTTATTTTCAAGAGTGAAGGGATCATAACGTATCTTCAATTACGCACTCTTTCCCCAATTGTCTTGGATGTCTCCATCCATGATTAGAGCTTGTACACTGATTTCTATGTAGACTAGCCCATGATCATTCTTATGCTTGGATTTGAATAAGAAAATGCACCAGTTCTGTTTCTCTACAGCAACAATGTACAGATGCAAAATTATAGACCAACTGATTATTGGTCTGACAGATTATTAGATCCCAGATGCAGCATTTTTACATTTATTGGCATGTAGCACTGGGTATCAAGCCCCAGTAATTTCAAGGAACAGCCCAAATTGCTTAGATCAAGTATAAAAAAATTGTTTTGTGCCAAATTTTGACACCGAAGGAGTTAACCTCATCAGTGTCAGTGCATGAAGCATCATATATTTTTATTAATAACATGTCATATGATTTCTTTTCTTGTTAAACAACTTTGGGTGTATAAACGTATAAATGAGCTGAAAAATAAAACCTAACATTTGTATCATAATGTTCATTTTACTTTTCTTTTGTTAAATGGGAAACTAATTGACTGAAATAATATTGTGTAGGTAAGTATTGAAGCCCTATTGGTGTCATTATTTATATATTATCAATTAAAACATTATGATAATGGGCTTGCTCTGTACTCTTTATTAAACTGTATTTGATTTGAGAGATTTCAACAAAAACAGAGTTGGAGTTGACATGAAAATGTGAATTTTTTTTTTTGCAAATTGATATTGTTTCAAAATATGTTATACTAGTCCTTGATTAATTGATATGAGCACTAAACAAATGCACACTATTATCTCTCAAGAATACATTAATTATAACTTGTAACTCACCTGTGATTGGTGTGCACTGTATGTGCCAACAGAACCATGGTGAGGACCCAGCCTGTGGTCTTCCACAACCCCCCATGGCCCAGCCTCCTCTCCAAAGCATTGTGTGTGTGACTCAAACCCAGGCCTGCCAGCACACACACTGCAGCATCACTCTGTAGCCAGAAACGCTCCACCTACAGGAAATGAGTACAAGACACAGTGGTGTTTCCTGTATTTTTTTACTCCTGGACCCATTCCAGATCGGCTTCAAGGGGTGCTGCTGATTAGGTGCTTTTATCTCAGAACTACAGTATATACAGCATATATAGATTTCTCATAGTTAGGAGGCTGTTCAGTAGTTGTGACTCAGTCCATAACATGGCTTGAGATGGAAAGAACGGCAAACACTGCTTTGATAGAATAGGTTTAAGTCCAATAGCTCACCACTCCAAGCAGTAGGGGTTTGCTGATATCCAAGTTGGCTCTCCACGCAAAAAACAGCGAGTAAATCATCAGCATGACAGTAAACAGCAAGGACACAGAGCGACATATCCTAGGAGAAGAAAGGCCCATATTAAAAACATTCCACACTACATTTTAATATCCTAATACGGCTTCATTATCAGCTCGTATCATGTTAGTCGTCATGTTAGTTAGTTGTATATTACTGTAAAAATATATCTGTTTTGAACTGTTAAAATTTTAGTGCAGGGATGGAGATCACAAGCCAACTAGGAGGTGCATGATTGATATTCTAATGCAGACTGAGTGAGTCATAATGAGCCTTTGCCAACCAGTGAATCATAAACTCATTACAGTACAGCTGTAAAATGTACTTATACACTGAAAAGAAAATATGTTACCCTTATGGCAACAACTACAGCTCATCGGAACCTGAAGAGACACTTTCAAGCAAGGGGAAATATAGATATAAAATTTCTGCCAACAGGCTGATGTAGCGCTCTCCCCTGACTGGCCACTAGAACACACTGACGAGCATTTTATAAAACGTCCTTTACATACAAACTAATTCACCCCACATTTCATTGTAAGGTAAATTTGCATAGTTTCCCCTCTGGGTCCTATGACCTTGCTCTTTTTCATCTGTGCGTGTATGTAGCTAAGTTTATCAAAGTGCACCCCAGGAGAGGGTGAAGCAGGGGGTGGCTACTGCCCTTCAGAGCCCCAGGGGTTTCACTAGGCTTTATCAGCTGTACCCCACCACCAGCCAGAGCAAAGGCACTACAGTAATGAATTACTTGATCACACTGCCACGTACAGATACATAAATCAGCTATTTCCTTGTACACACAATCCGAAATACACATCAACCCCTTCTGATTTGAATATGAAGCGTTACGACAGCTTGACAGTTAGGTGCCTCTGTGCTTTTTTGTGTTTATTTCTTCTAAAATCACTATTTTGTCAGCGGTTTTGTTCCCTGTCTTTTACTCCAGGGGATTAGATTTTTGGTCTAAGTGTCTGCTGTGATGTGTGTGACAGAGTTTGGTTTGTTGTATGCTCATCCTACCTATCCTGTGAGGAGAGGAGCAGGCCTGTTCCTGCCAGAACCAGCACAGGAAGTGAAAGGTCTGCCAGGCAGTGGTCCAACTGGGCTCTAAGACGCACAAACACCCACACAAACACATAAACAGTATAAACATTTATGGTGGCCACCAAAGACACGACATCTCCCTCTGCTTCTGAACTCAAGGACGGCAATTATTAAACGCCCTCCATCCCCTATCAAAACAAACTCCTTGGACTGTGCGTTCCTTCTTTCAATCGGATTGACAGATACGAATGACTGTGTCATCCACCACCCGCTGCCCCATCCTCTCCTCACAGCTGCTGTCAGTCACAGAGCGCTTGCTCAGAGCAGAGAGATAGTTTCCTGCCTCTTCCTTAATACCCATCTCTATTTGACAGCTTATTGAGTCTCTATATCTCCCAATGTACACTATGTGTGGATGTGCTCACACGCGTGTGTTTGTGAGTGTGTGTGTCAGCTTCTCCAGCGGGTTTACGTCTCCAGTGTGACATGCCTGTCATGTTCGCCTCTTTTCCCCATCTTGAAGGTGTGCTTGTCCATCAAGCAGCAGGGGTGATGGGAAGGGGTGGGTGCTTGGCAGAGGGGGGCTGGTAGTGGGGGGTCTTAAGACGCGCATGCACCCCCATCCCGTCAGCTGGAGAAAGATACCAGGAGTGGGATGACTGTGGTGGCGGTGGTGGTGGCAGAGAGCAGGGAGGGAATCGGGTGGCGGTGGTGGGGGGGATGCTGGAGTGGAAAAATACAATTTCTCTAGCTCTATTGCAGTGTCTGTCATCACAGCTTGTCACGCTTAAACACCAGAGCTGAGTGATCATTTCAAACTGCTGGAGAAACAGAACACAGCGATTTGGCCCTCTAAGCAGGTTCAGTTCTGCTTTGATGGGAGAGAGTGAAATGGGAAGAACAAAAGCTGCTGTGGAGAGAGAGGAGAGCGAGAGAGATGGGCTGCAGAAATGATTCTGGGCTCTCACAACAAACTGATGTGTCTGCATTTAAACCTGTGTAAAACACCAGCGCCAGAGCAAAGAGTGGTTGGGTCCTCCATCACTTCACAGATCAAACTCTCTACTGTTTCTTCTCTGCATCTTAGAACCTGCTGTCCAAGAATAAAATACCCACTGCTGAAATACCACTGACAGTCCACTCAAGGAAAAGACACATTGATGCATGTGCATAAACAGAGTATCAACAGAAAATTACACCGCAGTAATTTTGTTTTATTCACAAAGTTTTATACCATACAAGTATATCAAGACAACAAACAATCTATAATGAAAAGTTTTCTCTGTGTTACATTCCTGAAAAAAAATTATATTTTTATATTTCTATATTTTATTCTGACAATAATTAACATGAAATATGATTTTAGGTGCAATTTTAACAGTTTTGAGAAACTGATTATGACCTCCTTAATGACCTGATAGTATGATGGTTTAATTTTATGTGTTGGAACAGTTCATTAACTGTTTACAATTATATGCAACTGTAAAAAGCAGTATGAGAGTGAGCGAGTGGGCCTACTTACCGAAGCATAGTGGTAAAGTTAACAGAGCCTTCTGTCTTTGCCTGCAAACACACATAAAAAAAGAGTGCAGCTAAAATACATGTATAAGACACAAAGACTACTTGAACATATGCAGAATAACAGGTGAAAAAAAAAACACAGGTGTGTCAAAGCAGAGGAGGAGAGAGCACATACCAGACTGAAAGTGCCATATTCAGCCCTCAGCAGGTGGGTCAGCAGGCCAGATAGAGTGGTCTGGTCTCCCCAGCTCCAGCGAGCTGTGTTGATGTAGGAGGATATGGGCAGGTAGATGTATGGCAGAAAGCCAGCGAGAAAACACACTCCCAAAGACACAACGCCGCGCAAAGACAGCTCCTGTCAACAGATGTTCTCAAATATTTCATGTTCCCCAAAACCAGATGTCCATTTTAGAAGTACTAAGCATTTGTACTCCACATCATTTAGCAAAATAAACATTTAGGACAGCCAAATCCAAATAGCTGCTGCTGCTACTGCTGCGACTACTACCACTGATAATAATAATAATAATAATAATAATAAAAATAAAAATAATAATAATAATAATAATAGGAACAGTAAAAGCATATAGTTAATGTTCTGTGGAAGCTTTGATAAACAAGGCCCCCCTAGACCTACCTTCTGAGAGTAGAGACGGTGTAGTACCCAGGGAACGAGGACTAGTACATATAGCACTAAGGTGTGTTGATTACAGAGACCCAAACCACAGCACACAGCCCCCAGATGTGCAATCTGAGAAAGCAGTAAAGTTATCCAAAGCAGGCATTTATGGAATATTCAGAGAAAAATGACAAACAATAGTTCCCAGTTAGAGTGTGGGTGTGGTGTGTTGGCTTACCTTGCTTCTCTGGGTGGCATTTTCAGCACAGTGAAAGCTGGCAGTCAAGTAGAAGAGCAAACCGACAAAGAGGTTGTTGAGGGTGAAGACTTCTGCCACCATGGACCACTGCCAGCTCAGTCTGGACACAGCAAACAGACCTCCAGCCAGGACTGCTCCAGGGCCAGGACCTGCTAACCTGACAGTGTGGATGGCCTTTCAGATACTGCATACCCCGCAATTCATCTCTTATTTGCATAACATGACAGCCATATACAGAAGCACTGCTTGGTCAACTCAAATGCAATCATCAAATTTCATTTCATTTGGAATACAATGAGATGTTTTTCTCTTTTTTTTTTTTTTTTTTTTTTATTTGTCCTAATTTACACTGCAGTGACACAGAAAAAAGTCAAAGCAACAAAGTCAGCAGCTTCGCACACAATTTAAATTCTCCAATCATAAAAGCTACCACTTCCCCAGACTAATTTGGGGACCCATTATAATCTTCCCTCGACCCAAGTTTGCTTCTCGGACAAGACCTTGAAAAACACTCTCTGAATTGGGCCATTCATATATCATGAGAACTCCCTCCCCAGCAGCCGGTTGATCTCAAGCAGACTGGCACAGAAACCACCGTGGTAGAGATAGCACTTTATCCTCAGCTTCTTAAATATAATGTGTGCACAAAAGTTTTCTCCCCTTCCTCCTCTCCTGTACTGTCTCCATCTCTTTTGCAGTAATTGAAGCAAACTTGGGATAATCTGTCATACGCTAAGACCCACCACTTACTAAAATGAGAGACAGAGGGGGAGAGGGAGGCGACAAATGATGGGGAGAAGGAAAAGAAAAGGAAAAATAGCGCAGAAGAGTGCGCGTTATAGGGGTGAGACAGTGTGCGGGATGAAGGATGAAATATAGAAAAAGGAAGAAAAAAAGTTCAAGAAGAGAGAGGGGAAAAAAGAGAATAAAAAAAAAAAAAGCAGCCCAGTCCCCGGCATGCTGGCTCTGAAATATGAGCAGGCTCGACAATTAGGGAAGTCAGGCAGTATGGCCCTTTCCGCCATTGTGTGGAGTGGCTTAGAGTCCTCATCAGCCTATCAGCTAACTGACAGGCAGAGAGCTGCTCTATTCAGCACCGCAGATACAAGCTGCAGGCCAAACGGCTGCCAGGTCCCTTATGACCCCACAATCCCTTGCCGGTGACAGCTTCAAGCTCCATAGCAAATTAGGCGCTCTCACATTACAATCGCAGAAGACAGATTCCATTAACGGTATCTGAAATTGAGTAGAGAGCAGGCCCGTTATCAGACCTGACTCATAAGCACCGCCATTAATCACAAGGCATGATACCATTTATACATTTCCAGCTCTCTGCCTGCCGCTGTGATAGTCAGCCACAAAAGGCCTGATGAGACTTAGGCTAGGGGAACAATGGAGCTTTCTGAGGAAAGCGCGGTAAATCAGGAAAAAAAGGAGAGGGAGAGCGAGAGAAGGATAGAAAAAAAACTCCTGCTTGCTGACTACTTCCCCTTTTTTCTTGGGTTGTCTCTCTCCTACTCTCCACTATTTTTCCTCTGTGTTCACTGTAAGGCAAGCTCGGTGAATGAGTATGAATGTGTGTGCGTGTGTGCATTTAAGGGTGGGGAGGGGGGGGGTTAGTCAACTGTGTTGATGGGGCGTCTAGGAGTGGCTTTTAATAAGAGATAGCAACGTCTTTCTCACTACACCGCTCCAGGAATTAGTTGTAACTTGAAGGAAGGATGAAAAAGGGTGGTGAGGGGGGGTAAGCGTAGGGACTTTTGTGGAGGTGCACAGACCCCCCGCACCCATAATTTTACCTCCCTGCATGGCAATTAACCCATAGCTTATGGACCTGGCAGGGGGCTGGTTTTAGGGTAGCACTGGGTGCAGAACATTTGTGGGGGTCCAGGGATTGGGTTATTACACCAAGTCTGCTCTGGCTTCTGAAGTTCTATCTGATAGCCAGGCATATTCAGAGATGCGCACACACACACACACACACACACACACAGACACGTGCACACACACATTCCTGTTCTTCGACTTCTTTATTCTCCCTGAGTGGCTGACAAATCTCTCTGTTAGAGCTTGTCAGTTTGTAAGAGCCCAGTGATGTGTGTACAGTGCGGCTGTAAATGACCTGTCTGTCTGCGAGGGACCACCTGGGTCCCAGTCTGCCTCTCAGCCCCTCCACAGCTCATTCTCCAGACTGGCTGCTCCCAGGGCGCACAGATAAAAGCAGGACATATTCTGACACCACTGTGGCCATGTTCCCTGTTATCACGACTCAATGTGGTGCAGGATGCTGCTGTGCTGAAATGTTGTGGCTCAGTGACAATGGCCTGGTTGAGACGTGGCAGGAGAATAACACAGCTGACAACCAGACTATTCTACCCTGAAGTCATCCATGCTGCCAAAACGTCTGTGTCATCGATTGGGTAATTAAGTCAATGACAAATATTGTGCGCAAACCCTGGAATGAAGCACAAACTTGATACGGGAAAAGAAAATTACAAGTACATTTTCTTTAATTTGACCATAAATTTAAAACCATTGCATGCAAAACGATTTTACAACCAGGTTGAAAAGGACAAGATCAAAGGTAACAAAAATAATAAACGACAATGACACACCAGGCTGTGTTAAGTAGTGTCCCCTTCAAGGACACAACAAAAGCTCAATATAATCACTCTGAAGTGTCAGAGTGGGACCTGCTTCATTCACTCCCTTAGTTCTCCAGTACAGGCCAGAGATGTGCCAACACCAGGCGCCTGTGCTAAATAACAGCACACAAAAAGCCTACACCAGCACTCTGCACTGAATGAGGTTTCACAATGGAGCTGGCCAAGGGAGCCACTGTCACACACCACCCCAGGGAGCAGACAATACCACAGCTGTGCCACTGCAGATCAGTGCTGCTCTGTTCTCTAACCGAGTGGTGGTTTGGGGAAGCAGCGCTGGAAAAGAATCACACATTCCTGAAGAGGGTAAAAAGCCCGTAGAGGAGGTGGCCTGCTCAGGCTGAGGCAGAGGTTTCCAGCTGGCCCTCGATGACACCCCAGGGCTCTCCTCTGGCCCGGACACCAGGCAGGGTACTTAGTAGCTATTATATGACAGTGTTAAGTGTCTGATGAATTGCTTTGAAATTTTAAAGCCAAGCAGCAATTGATATACAAATTTAAGCTTTATATCTAAGCTTTGAATGAATGTAAAGCTGGTCAGCGTATGGATTAGGGCTAGGCAGCATTTCAGTATTAGTTCTCAACTCTTAGTGGAATCGTATCATGACAAATATGATCATATTGTGTTTTCATTTAACAAAATGTCTCAAATAAATTTCTTAACACAATTGTATTTTTTTCATTTTACATTATACCAGCGTAAATAACAATTTGTTTATTTACTATGTCACTTCTTATTAATGTTGTAACACGGCTTTGGTTATATTATCTAGCCGTGATATGGATAAATTAATGATATGATAATTAGCTTTTTCAATTTTTATACTGTAACCCGATAAAACACTGATTTGTTGTTATTTTTGTGTGGTCGTTATATTTGAAACATTAGTAATCACTTGTAAAATTGATTATTCAGCAAAGTATTTAACAAATTCACCATAAACAAATACTGTCACATTGTAAATCAACCATAATATTTCATTTGTCCAAAATTGCATGGCACCACTCTTATAATAGTCTTTTTAAAAAATGTATATCTACATCTAAAATACCATAGTCTATACTGTAGCCAATCCCCAAAGCAGGCATTTCCCTGTCTCCCTGCTTTATCCGGCAGCAACGAGGCTCGCTGCTCGAACAGAGTGGAGGGTAAATAAGGGTCCCGGCTCTGCTGCTCAGAAACCCCTCCTCCAGGAGAGCGCTCCAGTGCTCCAAGTGCGTGTAAAATTAATCACCACAATTCTGCTCAAACAATGCAGCCACTGACATGACAATTTCTCCCAGAATGCCATCTTAATCTCCACCCAACACACAAAAATTACAGGAAGAGGGAGAAAAAAAAAAAACAATTTACAAAAATCCTGTGTTTATGCAATTCACTGAATGCCATTTTTATTGCTGCCTTTTCCAACAAAGTCATTAGGCACACACCAGTGATACATAAATGTTGCTGTATAGATTCCATTAACTAATTCTGGGTGAATTGTAATTGCCGAGTCTGATCCGTCTCCGTGCCTGGTGCCTTATTAAGACTGCCTGTGGTGGGTGAAGAATGTAATATTGACGTCCGAGGCAGACACAATCTCGGGCCCACGGGCGAAAGGAATATTAAACTGGTACTGTATTCTGCTGTCTATCTAACCCTCCCTCCTCCTCCTCTCTATCCCCATCCCGTAGCCAGTAATGAGGAAATAACATCTTCATTAGACATCTGTTTAACTGTATTAGAGGATGAGTCCTGGGGGAACCATTGGTCATGCTGAGGATGGGGGTCTGTTGGACTACAATATAACGAATGCGATACTGAGAAAATGTAACAAAAGGTCCTGAGATTGGGGCATTTTAAATAGACAAACCTAAAATTGTCTTCTGCATTTTCAGACAAAAATGTCTGCAATGGGTGTTTTCTCTATTGCCACTTGGGATGAAGATTTTATCCGACTGTAGCAGATGTGAAAGGGAGGGGCGGCCCTGCCACCTGTAGGGAGAGGTGAGAACCCTATCCAAAAAAATATTTTTATTCATCTGTTTCCAAGATATTACAACTTACACTTGATATGCCCCGAAAAATGAGGAAATTATGCTCAAGGAAATTAGGCCACAAAAAAAAAAAAGAAAAGAAAAAAAAAAACACACACACACGCTCACACTGGTCCTGAATTGACCCTTAACAAGACACACACAACTCCACCCCTGTGAAAAAACAACCCACCTGAGTAGGCAGAGTGGAGTGAAGAGGGAAAGTGCCATCGGGACCATATGGTGGAGGTCCTTATAAGGAATTGGGGATGTAGCTCAAGGCAGGGATGGCACCACGCCCACTCTCCGGTCCACTGAGGTATCAGCTGTGCCACATGGGCCAGGTCTTGGCAGGGGAGCCTCTTGCAGGTATGCATTTTGGTGTGCTTCAACACTCCTGTTATGTAATCATGTGATCAGACATAAAGTGCTGATGACTGAGCCTTGTGGGGTTGTTTTTCTGCTCTGACGCCTGTCAGCATGCTAACGTATCTGCTCCTGGTTTCTCAGGATAAGCTCAGGAATGGAGAGAGATTCCTCTCAGGTAGCAGAGATTCAGAGCAGCTTTAGCAGATAAACTGTGAAACGAGGGAGCACAGAATGCCGAGCTGTCTGGATTATCCCACTATGAAGGGTGCATTCCTCTCGAGACTCACGGCTGAGGCCTTTAGCATTCCACGGGCCAAATGTGTCTTTCTGTGAACCTCCGAGTGCAATCGATAGCAATTATCATTATGTCCACATCCTCAAAGGCTTGTCAGGCCACGGTGTGAAAACATAACAAGACATGCAATTTGGCCATCAAACCATATGATCAAGCCAAGAGAACTGTAATTGACAAATCAAAGGGAGGCTAAGTGCTACATTTAAACTTAGGCAAGAGAGAAGTGGCTTCCAAGCCTATCAACTTACATTCCCCCACATTAAACACGGCAATCTGGCCGACTAATTTAAATTGATACATCAAAGGCTTGCCATGTTGGGTATATTCCAGATGAATTTCAAGGTCTTACAATTTACTATTTGAGCAAAACTGCCTTCAAGTACCCGTATTAACTTCAATATATTTTTCCATCTGAAAATAATCTCACAAAGCGATGATTTGTTTTGGGAGGGGGAGCTTCCCTTCTCAGCTGATGCAAAGCTCAAAATGAGAATAAGTTAAAAAGTTTAGGAAGGCCTCCAAGGGGACAAAAATAAATAAAGACATTACATAATCATGTATGTGGTCAGTTACGGCATTTCACAGGAGGTACTAGCAGGATGTTTGGTTTAATATTCTTGGTATCATCAAACCACCCAAGCCAGAATCAAGTGGGAGGTCTTGACCAACCAGAACCCAGGCCCTCACCCCCTAACTCCCTCCTCATCTTCAATGGCCCCTCACCAAGCCAAGTGTACCAGCTAAAATCACAACCACAAGCTTATTCCAAACTGGGCTCTGAACAGATAATGACTAAAACCTTTTATGCTTATTTTTCAAATTGAAAGCATAGATTATATGTTCATACTTAAGAGCTTAAATGGTGTGACTGTGTGCCCTGGCTGAAGTCCTTACTACCCATCAGGCCTTGTGAGGGGGGTGGTAGAGGTTGGAGGTCCACATAATGACTTTTTACTTGACCATAATCCAAAATTGGATCTAAATCCCCAGAGATTACAAACAGGGCCACAGTTAACATGCACACTGTGAGCCAAGTATTGCCCAGGCCGAATGGATATTTCCTGGCCTCAAAATACCAGTCTGTAAATGTCTAGCCAACAACTCCAATCCCCCAATCCGCCGACCGACTGGTAACTCATCAAATTCATGAAGACTAAGGGATCAGTAGGGAGATAAAGCCAAACACAGGCACAGTGTCCCCTCTTTTCTTTGAGTCCTCACTTGATTCTTTTTCTCTTCCTGTCCTGTCCTGTCCTGGGCATGAGGAGCTTTATACCCAGGGGCCTTGGGGAGCATTTCCTTCCTAGTCTATGCCCCACTATAGGGTTCAACAACAAGGATTGCTGAATTGCCCAGGGGTGAATAAAATGCAAGCTCATGATAATATATCTGGAGACCCAGTTGTTTCAGGATAGCATGCCAATTGGGCAAGTGACTTTGAGTTAAACCACTGAGTAGCTTTGAGGGGAAGTTTGCTGCAAAGTTTTTCCAAAGGCATGTAAAGAACATCTAATAAGTGCTGTAACAAGAGCAACTCTGCTAAATGGTAGCTAAGAGGGCTGCAGACAGCTCCTTCTAAAAATGCCAAATAACTTTTACTGGTGATATTGTTAAATAAAACTATTCGTATAGGGAGGTAAGTATTGGCCTTGTGCATGTGGATTTCTAACCTTATTGCTCAATAATAATCCATAATTCAATAATTCAATTATCTTCAACTCTTCTGTTAAGCAGAGCTGACCCTATAGTGTGACCAAGTCATTTTCACACCTAATAATCCAGTGCTGGGGACTTGGTTCGATTGAGGTTGTAAAATCCAGCTTGTCCAAGTTTGCTTCCATGCTGCACTTGGTAAACGAACCAAACCTTTGGACTAATGTATTTCCCTCTTTGCCCGTAGTCACACTGCATTACGGATTACTGAAGGAGGAGACAAGACAAACAATGAACATGAAGCCTTGCTTATCTAATGTATGGCAACTTCCATTTCTGCCACATCCCATTACCCACAATGCCTTGGGTTGCAGTCCACTTTCTGCATCCAGAGTTCAACTGTGCATTCACACCTCCCCAAAAGAACCGGACTTTTAGGACAAAAGAACTAGAGTTTGATTAAACAGGGCTGATGAATGCACCTCTGGTCTAAAAGCACAAACTGGTCAAGCAGATACAACTCTGGTTTTGATCTACTATCACAGGATCCACTCAGCCTGCCAAGGTGTACAAAGAAGAGAAATTACATCATATGCAACAATTCCTATTCTGGGAGAGTAAATCAGAAGTATATGACATGCTTGGAAATGTCCCAGTGTGCATAAACAGTGACAAAAAGAAAAAATGTTGACACTAAGCTGCCACCAACAAAGCAAAGTGGAAAATTACTAAGATCAGCAAAAGAGTGATGTAAGGTAGTCCAGCCAACCGTGTGAGATAAACACACAAAGAGGGGAGCTGTAAAATACTCCTTACATGATGGGGTCAGCAGCAGGCAAAACTGCAGGGTGGTAGATGGCAATGCAGTCTGTAAACTGAGTTCATGACTGAGTGACGGCAGAGAAGGTTGAAGAGTGGGGAGAGGGAGGAGCGGAGTTAGTGATCCTGTTCCTCTCAGACCCAGGAGGCAAGAAAGGGGGAGATTAGAAATCGTGCCATGTCAGGATTGGGAGCATGCTGGGCAGTGGGGGGAGAGAAGGAGAACAGGAACGTTGGGGTGGGGGCTGGAGGGCGCGATAATTGTGATATACATACACACACACGTACACTCACAACGGGTGGCTGATGGGTAAACAGGCAGGGTAGGGTTGTGGGAGGGAAGAAGACGGCTGGGCTCTGCTCTTGAATACTGAACAGAGGATCAGGGACGTCACTGCCAGTCAGTCAGGACCCAAAAATACCGCTCTCTGTTCCAGACGGCATCAAGACACAAGAAGCCAGTAGGGGGATGTTTAAAGACCGTCCACTCAAAACACGTCTCTCTTGGATGTTTTGACATTTATTACACAGGCTGATTTGTGTGCTGGTTTGTTACTAAAAGTCTGTCGTCATATCGTTATTAGTCCACTAAACACAAAATTGAAAAAAAATAAATTGTAATTATAATCTGATATAATACACACATTCTGCAAGTTTTTGAGAGCTGCTTTGAGCAAGTCAACTTTTAGAAAATGTTTCCGTCACTATATGATGAATTCATTCTGGCAGCAGGACCTAAAACTTCTTGGATAGACACCTTGACTCAGTAGGAAAGTTTAGCACAAATACCATTTGTCTGTTTTTCCCACTACATTGAAACTAACGTGTATTCATTTTCACTCAAGTGGCAATTTTAATTTCATTTTTGTCAGGAACTCCGGACAGCACAATTTCACGTGATCATGTTCATGTTCTCATGTAATGAGGATTCATTTGTTAAAAACACCAACATTGTTCTACAGGTTACTTTTCTTGTTTATCAGATTGCTAAACACTCATTGTTATTTAAGTTTACAGTACTGGAATTGGTACTGAACATGAAAAAGCCACATCCAAGTCATTTTGTGACAACTTAATCCTTTTATTATGTTCATGTCCTTACCTGCAGACTGTAATGCAGAGTACACCACTAGCTGCAGCCCCCAGCAGGCCACTCATCAGGTTGACACTGTGGGCTGGAGAGAGTGAGGGCAGAAGACACATAGCCAGGTAAGCTAACAGGGTGAAGACAGGGTATCCTGGAGGATGGGCAACCTAGAGACACACAACAGATGAAGTAAGAGATCTAAATCCAAAAACACAATAAGTGATACTTGTAAAATGTGATATAATGGAAGAGTAAAGAACTAGACCAAAAAATATTACAAAAGTTGTAACTGATATCTGAGCTGTCTAAGTTGGCAGTGGTGGTTGGTAGCAAAACACATCCCATCCCGTCTGACCGCAAGCTGACACTTATGATACCGCAGCCCTTATCCCACACTCTTCCTCACTTCTTTTCCTTTGGCCTCTTCCCAAGGACAGTGCAGCTCCCCAGAGTCGATGACAGAGCACGTGGTGTTCGCCAGCCCCAGCCCCCCAAACCACCTCCGAGCCGCAGTCATTCTCGCCTGGGGGATCTCGGCAATCACAGCAATTAGCCTCTAAGTCTCCTCCACCCAGATAACGGCTCAGTCATTAAACACAGACTCATTCCCTGGCACTGATAACACAAGCCAGGCAGGGAGAAGGGGCAGCACTTCAAATGAACACAGAGCTGAAAGGTGAGAGTGTGACTACACCGCCGGTCATCTCAAGACGGCCAAGGCTCTTTGGTTACATTCAACATAAAAACAGCTCCATCTAATCAGTGGGAGGGACTGTGGATGAAACATATAGGTCAGAGGAAGTCGAGGAAATGAAATAGAGAAGGAGTGACTCGACAGACAGCCTGGTGAACTCCATTTAAACTAGGCAGGTACTTCAAAATCAGCGTGGGTAAAAAGTGTTTGGAGGAAAACTGAGTGGGTGACAGGAGTGGACAATCTCACAGCTAAAGGACAGCTGAGGGACAGAGGCCACAGGAAGCAAAGAGAAGTCGATCTCCGGAGCTCTGGGGATCAGAAGAGGGGGCCAGCAGCCTGGGGCCCAGGGACGGCCTGCGAGGCCCTGGGGAGGCCTTAAAGGCAGACAGGCAGGCCACACGGACTGCAGCACTAACGGCAGGATTACTGGCATAGTGACACCGACACAGCCTCCCTAAAAGGATCACAGCGGCGTAATAAACTTTATTAAATAATAAAACTTATTATAACTGTTAACCCGATTTAGTTCATTCTTCGCGGCTTACACACACACACAAAAAAGAGGGGTGGATATAATAAGCCTTATACCGTACATAAGGCAAAGCCTACAAAAGCCATCGCCTCACCATTGACTTTAATTGGATTTGAAAAACGGGTTGCAAATTATAGCATTCTCTACTTGCAACTTAGTAAAATAAGTGTATAGAAAAGAAGGGGAAAAACCTGTGGACTGAAAGTAAATTAATCTGCTTTCTGCCCATGCTTAATTAAACTTCCTTAATGCTTATAAGAGTTAATGAGTGAATTGATTAAACAATACAGCTAATACTTACCCCCAGCTCACAAGCAGTGGTGATCAGCTCTCCTGTGGAAGAGAATAGGGGAGGAAATTAATGTAAACCCAATAATTATTATTAAGAGACAAGTCTGCTCCCAAAGTTTTCCCAAATCAAATACTTGCACTGGGGTTTTGCATTAATTTGCCAGGATCAAAACCTGCAAATCTTCCCAGTGTGACATTTCCTAAGCGGCATGCTCATTCTCTTCATCTCTCGCTTCTCCCCTGATGCCTCCCTCTCTTTCTCCCGCACATACACACAGACATAAACACACACAAACCATTAGACTCCCTCTTCAATGCTCTGTCACACAAAGACACACATATGCTGATCTGAGAATAATGCTTCCAGTCCCATCCTCCCCATGCATCAGGGTCCTTTCCCATCCTCTTTCTTCTGCTGCTCTACGTGCTTTTCCTCTGCTCCCACACTCCCAGTGTCTCAATGTCTCGTTTAGTCCGTTGGGCACAAACAGAAAGGCAACGTCGGTGACAGTCGCAGAATGAGGTAAGCTTTAAAAATAAGAGCTGGGTACACAATTTTTTGACAAGCTCTGTGTGAGGTGCAGCACAAACTGAAAAGAAAACCCCTAAAAGCTATTTGAGGAAGCTTTAATGTATCTGGGCACAAACCCATTTGTGCCAGAATACACCCAGAGCGTTTCAAATTATACTGATTTCTCACCCAATGTTTGCATCTCCCACTCATGAAAATTGAAATTTGGTTCAGATTAAATGACATTGATAAATGTTTCGGCTCAAGACAGCTCCCTCTACTGGTGCTAGACAGGTAGTCATTTCTTCCATCTAATTGAACCAATAGAACTGTGGCCTCATTTCCTCCATGAACACTGACAATATAATTAGTCCCTTTCTTCACTTGTATACAATTTGTGTGTGACACTTGGGAAATTAATACACTATATTTCATCTAGGGACAAAAGTCTATTAAAAAATGAAAGGCTTGTATTTATATTTATATTTTTTTCCCAATGCAACACAATGAATCATTTCTTGTGGTGTTAAATATCACACTGTCCCACGGAAAATCAAACAAAATAAAAGCTGCAGAAAATAGCTGCTTATTTCAATGTCACCAACTGTAAACTGCTAAAAAAGTAATATTTAAACAGCATAAATATGGCCCACGATGCATAGCAGCAATTATAGAACATAACGGCTGGATTTCAGATGGCACTGGCTGCCTCGCTTATTTTGCAACCTTGCCGATACAGTGAATTATGATGCCTAAATTTCTGCCACATGAGGAGTCCTAACTCTTATCAGTCTAATGGACCATGAAGTCAGAACTCCTCCACCTGCACAGCTTAAATGTTTTCGCAGCTCCATTTCACCTGGCATGAGCCGCCAGCTACCTGCCATCACTTTACATCACACTTCCTCATCCTTCATCAGTTCCTCAATTTTGCTCATTTTCCCTCAGTAGTGGCACACTTTCACACCATTCAACACAGAAACTCAAACTAATACTGAGCCAACACAGCCATCTCAGTGCCACAGAGATGCAGTTCTGCAGCCCTAATACTAAAAAGGGAAAATATTGACTCAACGGGGTAGCAGCACGGGTGCCAAGAGTCTTTGTGATAGTGGAGCATGGGCACCCACACCAGTCTTCCCATAATCCCCATCATTTCCACACTCCACATTCCTAGACAACAGCGTACCCGCGGGGCTGCGCTCAAGCCTCTCCAGGGCACATCACACCTAAAGAGATTAGGACACAGAGACGGAGACCTGGAGAATTCGAAAGGGTGTTCAGCTGGCACTATCAGAGCGGGCATCCTGCACCGTCCCTAAACACTGTGGAGAAGGGGCTGGCCATTTTTTCAAAGGCACCGTTCACTAGACAGCAGCACAACCAGCAGGGCTACTCGGCGCTCCAATTGCCTGCTCGCTCCTCGTCTCCGCTCGCTCATATCTGTCCGGGCTTTCACTCAGCAAATGTGCATTCCCTTTTGTGGCTCATATGCCAGAGCAGCACAAACCTAACAAGCACAGCCTTCACGGCCTTGAGTCCACATTTACAAGTTTGTAACCTAGCTATCACTTCTAAACACTGTTTGTAATTGTGCAAGGCTGGCCTTCATAAACTGCATTACAAGTATGTTGGAAAACACTTTGGCCTACAACATAGGAAGGCACAGAGTGGAATACATTTGAGGCCACAGTGAAGCCTGCTTACAAAACAGCACAAATTCAATTTATGAAAAACCACAATATAATTTTGTGAATCAACAATGCTCTGTCATTATAAGTTGTGTACAGGCTAATAATGTGTTTCTGGAAACTCTACTATTTTTTCCCTCATAGGTAATAAATTATAATGGTAAAGAAGGAATTCTTGCAGATAACTAACTTGGCAAAATTGTTATGAGGTAAATTTTATGATGCTATAATATGAACATTATAAATGCACCGTGTCAGCACCAGGTCAGTATGGACTTAAGCTGCGCAATTAATTAAACTCACAACGTAGTGCAATTATGTGATTACAAATTACACATTATACTCTTACTATAAATTTGTATGCTTGAGTTGGAAAAATAACATACATTTCCAAATTATCAGTAATCTCCCTTTTCCTTGACAACCATGGAAATAGACTCACACTTCTTATTGAGACATGCAGCTGATGCAGTGAACTAAACATAAGTTGTAATGTAATTGTAAGATAATAATCTTTTATTGATGGGTGACAATAACTGTTCAAAATACATTGTATAAATGTATAAAAGCTCAATTGGAAATCTCTTTTCCCTTCATTAAAAAATAAGGATACCGTAAATGCAGTAAACATATAATAACAACATACAATCATAACATACTTGCTAAATAAGTATCTGTGTAAATGTTAAAACAATCTATCAAATTTGAATCTAAAGGGCAGAAGGGATAACACAACTGATTTCTGTCTCTTACTCTGTTGGACTGTACTTAAATTGTGTACAAACTTCTAGGGAATAAAAAAACAATAAAATTTTATCATAACTCACCACTTGTTGTCTGTTATTGCTAGTGTTTATGGTAGTATGAATATACTTTACACTCCTACATCAACCTCTAAAGCAACTAGTCTTAGTGGGTGCATTAAAACTCTTCATGACAGTGCATTAAAAGCATCGTACTGCTCTGTTACCGATTAAAAAGCAGACTTAAGAGTTTTAGTTTGTTGTTTCCAAAATGCTTCATCGTACTCGTGTAGGTTTTTTTTTAATTTTATGATTTCACCTGTGTCTGCAGCACCACGGACAGCACCGGCGCAGCTGTAGCAGCTACGACCACACCAACAAAGCGCGTCCCGATTGGCTGTCACCGACACAACAAAGGCACATGACCGGAGGAGCGCTGTTAGCTAGCGGCTAAGACCAACCTGAGTCTCCACCGGGGACGGTCCGCTGGACACAGGGCACATACAGAGCGGCGACAAAAGCCACGGTTGCACCTGTCAGGATCCAGCTTCCCCTCGGCTCCGGACACATGGTTCTTCCAGGTTAAACAGGAGTTGGCACAGTTGCTAAAGCTGAGTACCTAACGTTAGCACGCTAACTTTAGCATCCAGACATGCTCTGCGCTGCCTGGAATCATACACATCTAAAGCTACAAGTTACACAAAAACCGATGCCATACGAGAATTTACAAGACGTTCATAAAACACCGAGTAAAATCCTCATGTAGAGGTTTCAATTGTACAGGTTTGACTCTTCGCTAAATTGAATCAGTGTGTTCCCGGGAAGTAGGAACCCGAATCACATCCAAAACTCGCGATATTAGAAGACGCGCCATTCCCAAAAGTTATGTCACCTATGATGTATTAATAAGATTCAATTTATAGTCAGTTAAGGAGAGCTTATAAAAGGATATACAAAAAAATATGTAACATAATTTGATGTTGGTGGAAGCTGTGTTTTTCCTGCAAAGAATTCTGGGAAAATGTCAAGATTATCAGCTACTTCCTGGTTCAAACTGACTGAAAATGTATTATCCCAATACATTAATTAGGACAAATTCATTGAGATGTTCCTGTTATATACAGTCTACATCTTGTTGTTATGGGAATTACGTCATAAACACTGCATAACAACAAATGAGTGGCAAAAAAACCCAATGATAATAAATTCAGTCAGGTATCAACATAAGGCACAGATCTATTAACAGTAAGAACTTGACTGAAAATTGACAAGAGCAATCCATTCCAAAGAGACCGCGTATGCTTAAAAACAAGTGATGACACTAATACCAATCATATTAATACGTGAACACAATCTCCTGTAAATATGAATGCTTTCATTGGACAGTGAAATAGAGCTTATCATAGTACATGACAGTTGTAAAAACAAAAAAGGAGGATATCTGCAACACATTTACATGCAAGTTAAAGCCAGTGGTCGTGTTTTATTTAATTTAGAGATGTGCTTGACATGCCAGTGAAGAGTGTGATTACTGTCATCATTTTTTAAAATATACTTTAGGAAGGTTTTGCTTGCACCTTATAATCTAAATAATACATAATCCACCAGGCTTCTATGTTCTTTTCATTAAAGCATAATGTGGGTGTGTGCTATAAAATTTATAGTGCATTTGTAGAACACTTGATTATTACAGATCTCTAAATACAATGGAGTTTTGCTGACAGAAACCTTTTTTATGTAGGAGTTTTGCATCAAATATTAAGTGTAGGAGTATGCTAATAGTTTGACGATAGGCCTGAATCCCATTATTGCTGCCAACAGTTAAAGTAAATAGTTTGTATAGAAACAGCATAGACAATAAATTTGAGATTTTGTTGTAACCACTGAATAATACTTCTCCCTCAAAACAACAAGTTTGACTTTTGATGCCACAACCCCCTCTTCCATTACAATTACATAATGTAGTTTATTCTAAATACAACCGTACAAATAGCAGATGTATTGGTCTGTGAGGTATGGGATGCCCACACGTTCAACACATATACAAACCCAAAAACAAACATACTGTTGCTACCTGCCTCATTGAGCTTTCTGAAAAATTAATAATAGTAATAGATTTTATCTCATCATGTGAAGTTTCCAACAGATGTTTTATTGTGGCCAGCATGAAAAGCAGCAAAGGCATGGTTCTTCTCATTACTGCCAACAAGCAGACATTTCAGTTCCCTCTTTAATGTAGGCAAGTGTTTTTTTTTTCTGCCATGTGTCTATTACACAAACCTCCAAACTATACTCACTGCTAATACACAATTAAGTGTTGCACAACAACATAGAGTATGGCTGAAACCAGATACATGCGCCCATAAATGTCTCACAAATGTCCGTATTTCTCAGGTTGAAGGGTTACTGTAATAAAGAAATTGGCCTATTGAACTGATAATAATCCCAGCCCACCATAAATGAGTCTGATCCCTCAGTAAATTGAGCCCTTGGTGAGGTGGAGTGGTGTCAGCACCTAGCCAACTCTCAGATGGCTCTCTAATCCTCACTTCCCTCTCACCACCACCCTCACCGTCTAATCAGTCTTGAACACACACATAACTCTCACACCCGTCTGACATACACACACACCCAAGTACTCACCCTTCCTCACACTCGGGCTCAGCCATCTCTTCAGTGTGATGTCACTGCTAATCCACGCTTGGTTATCCGCTGGGCTGCAGTGCTGGCAGTGGGATGTGGGATGTGGGATGTGGGGAGGAGATGGAGTGAATTTGAGCAAGTGGGGGAGGATGTGTATGTGAATGTGTATGTGTGTGTGTTGGGGGTGTCTCGCATGTAGTTCAACTGAAAAGCATATGCATAAATGCTCACTGGAGTTTTTAAAAAGAAAACGCATTTCAGCCCCGATAGGAAGGAAAACACAGCTCCAAGTATGTAGAATATTCACAGAAGCCTGTAGCTTCTTCCTTTTCGAGGCACAGAGGAATCATTAGAGAGTCTGATGGATTAAGCCCCCACCCCCTACCCCATGCATCCAGAAAATGCAAGGCCTTTTTATTGACAGCTTGTCCAAAGAGAGGAATTACCCACATGGTTGAGGCCCTCGCTCCATATGGCACCAGGCTATTAACAAACATTAGTTGACTGTAATAGCAGTGGTATTAAATTCATTATCTTTTCAGATTGTATGTGAAGTGTGTTATTTTGTGTATATGTGTGTCCATATGAACATACCCAGTGTGTGTCAGTGTGTGTGATTACAGAGTTCTAATGTTCCAGCTCTGGGGATTTGTAGCATGAGATAAGAAAGGTCATTAATAGCGAATTGTGACGGTCCAACAGAGCAAAAATGGTTGTTTGAAATGTGCGGAAGTTTCCCTCTTTACAGTTACCATCTACATATTTTCTCCCACGGAAAAGCCTGCGTGATTGTTGCTGATTTTTACACTGACAAAAAACACAACACAGCCATGCGTGAGCGAGTGGCTTAAGAGACCACCAAGTGAAATTCAGTCTATTTGAATTTGTATTTTCCTCACTTTACCACATATCTGTTTTAATCTTACCTTAAGCATCCTTGAAATGAGGTGTAATCCAGTTAAGCCCCTTTGAATCTGCTTTACAGCCATATTACACCCATTCAGCTTCCCTAAACATTCACACAGTACTAAACAGTTGTTCATTGTTGTCCCACAAGCTGACATTCGAATACTATAGCCTTTTAGAGGAGCAAAAGCCGGAACTGGGAGTACTTCAGTGGTCGAGTGATAACATGGGCAGTGATGTCCACTGTTTGATTGCTTTGGGGCATATGTAGTTTGGGAATATGTTAAAAGAAAACTAAACTTGATTTTGTTGTATTAAACAAATATAATATAGTATCAGACTACAACAGTAGGTATAGTACGAATAATGGTGTGGAAATTTTTCAACTCAGAAATGCATTGACAGTGATCATGAGGTCAATGGATATTCATGGCTCTACTTCTGCACTGCGATGTTTCTGTAAAGTTAACATACAAATGTACTGGTTATACTGCTACTACTGCAGACTGCTGCAGTAAAATGGAGTTTAGATTTATCTGACAGCTCATATTAACTGATGGAAATGTACAGTATTATACATTCTACTTTACAATGCTATAAATTCCTTTTTTGTATTTTTAATGCTGTTTTATTTTAACACATCAATCTAATGATTCATTCTTTCTCTCTTTATATTTTATTGAGTTGATTAAGTAAAGTATCCCCTGTGGATCAATAAATTTCATCTGTATTAGGATACAACAACGATCATTAGTGAATCTTAATCTAACTGAAAAGGTTCTCACCTCTAAATCTGATCCTAAAATCACCAGCATTGGATTTTCTTCACTGATTGTTGTAGCACTGGTGACAGTAATAAATACTTTAGGAGAAGTGTCCCCGGCAACCTTATTCCTAATTTTCACTGTAAAAGTAGTATTTTGTAGCAATACTATTCTGTTAAAGCACAAGAATTCTGGGACCATGGAGAAATATACACTGTTACCCATAAAGTTGGAATAATTTTGTTTTCAGACACATTCCTCTTTTTATTCCTATTTCTACACATCAATAATCACCTTGGACCAGGTTCAGTGATTGCATACTGAGTCTCTGTTACACTTTATCTATCAAGAATGAATCACAAACTGTCATAATCATTTTATGAGAAGAAGTAAAAATATTTTATTCCAATTTTATGGGCAACAGTGTACAGTACTGACAAGACACATGACAAGGGTTAGTGCTATTGTTTGGATCTATGCCAGGTTAACAATGCAACAAAACATACTAATTTGCCTGCATTATATAAAAAATGAACTGAGGGCCTTGAACCAAGATAAAAAAAAAAAAAAAGTCTTCAGAGAGATTAATTCTCCTCTGTGATCGTGTTGTCGTTACAGGAAATACACGTAATACCAGGACTGACTGCTGTTCCTTTGTAACATGTGGCTACCTAAATGATCCTAAATAAGATAGATGACAAGGATAAAGCAAATCATAATCGGCATTTTGCACAATAGAACATAATAGTCTGAAGAGAAATGGGGACAACATACAGAGCGCCTGTTTCCATCGCCTGGAGCAGCACACCTAGTTGAGAGCAATTAAAATGAGAGGATTCAATTTTGTCAAACACCAGGAACCTAAGATAAATCGTGTATCTCATTTTCCAGCGGAGGACACTCCCTGACGCCGGTGCTATCATGTTTGTTATGGTATTTTTGAGAAACAGCTGGCTACTGACAGAGTTGGTAAAACAACCTCCTTCCCCAATGATTCTAATCCCAGTCATTTCAGTGTGACACCCAGGGGTGAGAGAGGGGGAGAGCAGGGTGAGACTGTGAATAAAAGATGGTCTCAGACTGTGGTGTTGGAAGGAAAATTTAGACAGAGCAGGAGGGGGGAGAACAAGACAGCACGTCGCTGCATGGTTTCCATGTGGGAGCAATCCACTTACTTGAACTGATAAAGATTTAATTAACACAAGACTCTGCAATTACTCCATAATTAAAGTAATTTGTCCCCTTGTTTGGATGAGTAGGCAAGACGCCACATGTGCCTCTATAAGAGCAAATGAGGAAAAAAGGGACGTCAAGGACCCACCGAGGTAGACTTTGTCCCACTTTAATATTTGAATTTAATGCTCGAGTCTCCAAACCTACTTTCCCTTCATATGTTCTAATAAAATATTTGTACCAGCCTGTGTTTATTTGCCTTTTATTTGACAACTCATTTGTTATTCATTGAGAAAGTAATAAGCTGAGTAGGCTGAGTACAAAGTATCATCAAGAGCCACATGAAATAGTAAATAGGCCTGATATAATCATAATCCTCTTCAAACTAAACTGCATACAGCAAGAATTGTGTAGCATTACGTCCACAAAGCTCGCTGAAAGCTAAAGCAAAGAAAATACAAGAAAAAAAAGTGATGAGATCAAATGCATGAATCAAAAGTGAGAGTCCTGTGTGAGGTGTTTGACCTTGGGGTTGGATAAAGAAAAGGTGGAACCAATACCACGTATCGGTGTAATGTGGAAAATGAATTCGACACTCTCCTTAACAAATAGTGACTAACTGCACAAGACAGAAATAGTGAGGAATTAACAGCATCGTCCAAAATGTGCCACTGTGCCATGGCAGCCCAATTAGCCTGGAGATAAGAAAAAACAACCGACTGCCAAGTTTACTATATTAAAAACCAGGGACGTAAATGTGTCTGGTGTTGTCTTCTGAGGCTTGTATATGTTGTTAGGCGAAGGGGAAGCACGCTATCTCTTATTTACAGATGTTGATCTGCATATAATTTGCCTCAGCTGCACACTGGGTAATTGAGGTAAGTATCACAGCCTCCAACTTACCAGTGAAGGTGTCCTGCTGATAGCTTGGCGCAAAGCCCGAAGCCACCTGTGGCATTTCACATGTCAGGTCCCAGAGCAGACACAACACAAAGAGAAAATAATACTGCACACTTTAAATGTCTCCAGTGCTACACAGTATGACAGGTGGGTGACAGACAGGTGTTGCACGTCATCATTGTTGTCTGTGGTCAAGGATGATGTCTGAGTAGAGGTGAAGCGCCTTCTTGTGGTTTGGATGCAATTTTACATATGATGCATTTTTGGAAAAACGTTTTATAGGTTTTATAATTTTAGCAGCTTCCTTAACTTTTTTATTTATTTATTTGACCTTTATTTTACCAGGTGAAATCAATTGAGAACAACTTCTCATTTACAATGATGACCTGGCAAGATGCCCCAGTAACTCACAGTTACTATGCTCCTCACCTGAGGAACGAACTTCCTGAATATCTGAGGTCTGCTCAAACTATCAGTTCATTTAAATCAGGACCGAAAACATTGTTTACAGCAGCTTCCTCATCAATTCTGCATCTTTTCTTAATGCACTTCTATTCACCTAATACCTTGTTCTGTTTCAATGATTTTAATGTCTATTGTCTTTAAATACTCTTCTATTACCGTATTTGTTTTTTAAATCGAGTTTGTCTTAATTATATAATTTAAATGTAATTTTGTTTGACTTAAAGTATTTCCATGCCTTTGTAAAGGACTTTCAGTTGCTTTGTGTATGAGCGGTGCTATACAAATAAACTTGCCTATCTCACAGTATGTTCTGTTCTCTCGCGGCTTCAGTAAAACAAGGAGTAACTACACTGACGCCACTGCTCCTAAAATAATTACCACACAAAACCTTTACCTTTACTGTTTTCCTCCATGCTTTGCTTTAATTTTGTAGCATCTTTATAAGGTCAACTGTGAAAAACCTGAAAAGATCATCTATTATCTGTAGCAGTGCGACGGCAAACATGAAAGTTATTTATCCAAAAGTAAGTTTTAGCACAGTTATAATGACACTGATGCAGCTAAAAAAAACATGACCTGTGAAATTAAGTTGTGTGCATGTGAAAACTGTTGTGGTAAAAGTTAATTAGGATCATAAAGGTGATGATTGGAGTATCACAGTTTGTGTCAGTTTATTACAAAAACCAGCATCAGTAAAGCACATGAACCTTACATTCTCATCCAGGAAGCTAGTTCAAGAAAAAGAAATATTGTATCATTCTACTTTATTTGCATAACCCTGCCCTGCTTAAGGCAGGGGAGCCACCGAGTGATCTCAAAATTAGCATGCTGTCACCTTCAGTGTCTCTTCTGTCATTCAGAAAAACAGGCAAGTGTGCAGACATATGAACCCATCTCACATCTACTGCAGAAATGTTAATTAGGAAGCATGGCATCCCACAGCTCCATTCCTCTCCAAACGCCTAACTGACATGTTATGTATTTAAATCCCTTTCATGTGCCCTTATTATAGAGGAGATGAAGTCACATGCGAATGATGGAAAATGTCATCATCACAGCACAATATTTTTTGCATTCACACTCAAATAAAAGCTAAATATTGAGCACAACTGGGCAGATTTTCAGCTATAGGAGGGCCCCTGTGTGATGCCAGGATTGAACCTACAGTAAATATAAAACTGTTTAATTAATTTGCAAAAATGTCTAACGCAAATACATATGGAATGACAAAGATGAATCAGTGTACGTCTAACTTTAAATAAATGCACTGTGTGTATTTGCATGTCTTGTTTTGGCCTAATTGCACAGACAGAGGATTTTCAGGCTATGGGCATAATTAATTTGTTTCAATTTGTACTTGTATCAAATGTACTTATGATGTATTTATACAGTCTTTTCATAATCATCATCAAACTTAGATTTCTTTGCACTGTTACTGGCTATTGGATGCTGCGGGCTCAGTAGTTTGGTGGGCTTCCTGCCAACATTTCTATTGTTGAGGAAGTAGTGCCCTCCTGTGGCTTTAGAGGAACACAACAACAATAGACAGCGATCAAGAAATGTTGCTCATGCAATCATTTTCTATAGTGCTTTTTACAACAAGGCTGATAAGACAGAACTTAAATCGTGAGTAAAATAAGCTTCAAGAAAAAAAAAAAATACTCTTATCTCATACTGGTTGATAGAGTTATCAGAATTGAGAGCCATTTTGGCAAAAAGATAGAGGGGGAAAATGCTCATACAAAAGGAATGATGAAACACACATGTAAGAGTGTGATTAAACATTACTGTTATGTTGTGCATTCACAGCTGAGACATCTGGAGTTCAAAGCCAGTAGCTGCACAGGAGGGAACAAAACCTTACCACATACCTAAATTAATTTAACGTCTCAGACTGAGCCTTACCTTGGATACATATGAAATGTTTGTGTCAGATCTTTAGCTGGGCTTAAATCACAAAGACAACCATCTCATCCAGATACTCTTTTGGAAATATTTTATTTTTTTTGCAAAGGAGGCATTGGGAGCATCAGTGCGTTCTATGGCTTGAGTACAGAGTTCCTGTTGGAGACAAAAATCATAGAACAAGCCCTTGGGTGAACTGAGGGCCCCACCCATGTTTACCAAGGAGGAATGTTTGAGGCAGCTACTCTGCAGCTGTTACAGAACACGGTCTTAAGCAATGGGCACAGTGTTTGGGCTGAAAGTGTTAGAAGGAATGCTACTGTACTGTATGTGACTTAGTACTTGACCCTGCACGGCAGTTACATCAAATCTGATTCAGAAATGCTCTGCGATATGAGTGAAGCGTAACTACTTCTTTTAAAAATAATATTTCTCTTAAGAACAAAGACTCTCTGTCAAGTTCACCACTGTTGCTGAGATGATGTTTTTGTGATCTGAGGTTAGGAGGCCTTAATCAAGGTAGATTTTGCCCCTTAGAAATATTAAGATGAATGCGACCTGGAAGAAATTTGAATGCTATAATGGAAACATGCCTCTCAACATTAACATAATTTAAATCCTCACTATAGTATTTAATAAACTATTGGCAGAATTACTGACTCTAACTACACCCTACATATGGGCACAGTCTGGTATGCTAGCATCACAGAAGAATGCACAGATTTGTCCCAGATTCTTCAGTTTCAATTCATCTGCGATTTTTTTGACTCATCCATGCACAATAGAACTTACTAAATTTGGCATTGTACGTGATAATATCATTATTCCCATGGAGCTGGTGCGTGCGTCTGTATAGGCTTGACTGTAATCCAGAGCTGTCAACATTCCACTATAGCAGCAGTTTGGGTTAAGGATTGTTTACAGAAACACTTTGGATTGGAGAGAGTGGTTGTTACATCTTGCATGTGGAGAGGAAACAGCTCCTTCTCATATTTGGTATAATCTCTGGATGCTGCTGAGACTGTGCCCAGGTTTGACAGCGTACAAATCATTGGATCAGCCCCAGCGTGGGATAAAGCTAACAACAGTGCAGATAGAATACAGTACATGTGTGTGGGGCAGAGAACCAGCTAGTTAGCCGGCTAGCGAGTAAGTGTGGTTGGTGTATATAGTTGATAAGTTCCACTGTTGTCTTTAGCTGTAGCAGGCCCTACACCTTTAACAAGCATAGTCATTTAGAAAGTGATAGTATAGTCGAAGGGTAGAGCACGATCTGTGAGGAAAAGTCGATGTAATTCAGTACATTCATTGTCAAACCCTGCAAGGTTGGTTTCACTCCTGTGTTCTTTCTGGTAGTTTTGGGTGGTGGGTGAGATCATACAGCGAGGATTGGGGGCGAAATGATGATGCAGGGCGTTTGAAATGAAGCCCCGAGGGCACCCACTTAGTCCAACCCACACACACACGCTCACACATACACACTTAAACATTCTCACACACATTATTTATGCAGAAAAAAAATATATATTAACATTTGCATTACAAAACAGTACAAGGGCCTCAGTGTAGTAAAATACCTCTTCTGTCTGATAAAAATGTGGAGAAGAATCTGTGTGGGTTGTCCATTTCTCATGTCTTCTGTTTTGCAAAACTATCAGCCTTTACCTTCAACAAAATATCTCTTTTTCATCTGTGAAAAATACTCCCAAAATACTATGGGATTTGAGGCACTGGATTAAATCTATGTACATGAAACCCCCCCCCCCCCTTCTCCCACCTTAAAAAGTTTGTTGAGCACATGGA
>JAPQRQ010036493.1:682-11795 GCA_037367365.1 Apogon talboti | reverse complement strand
TCTTGTAAAGCACTATGAATTGCCCTGTGTATGAATTGTGCTATACAAATAAATTTGCCTTGCCTTGCCTTGCCTAAATAAATCCAAAATGTTATGTATATGTATATGTATATGTATATGTATATGTATATGTATATGTATATGTGGTCACAGGGTCTCAGAGGTTCAAATGAATACAGAATAATGACCCTATTTAAATACATGAACCTAGTCGTTCATGTAAATGAGAATCTGTTCTCAACTAAGTTACCTGGTTAAATAAAGGCTAAATAAATAAATAAATAACCTGTCTCAACATCTCAAACTGATGTAAACCTAAACTCACCTTCTAACTTGTATTCTTGAGTCTTATGTGCATAACAGCATATGATGTGAAGTATTACAAAGTATATTCAATCTAAATCTGTAAAACAATAGTTGGTGCAACTGGTTTGTTAACTGAGTGTCTTATTTCTAGTTAGCCTTGTGGGGACGCTAATATTTAACTTAACGCGACTTAGCTATTATGTTAGTCTAATGTAACACTGTGGACCAGTCTGAAACACCATTATGAAACCAGCCTGGGATTAGCTTCATTAAACCATTACAGGGCACTCATAGAAATACTCTGAAATTCAATGTGTTATTGGAGGACCTAACAAGAATTTATTAGTTTTGTGATATTTTTACAATTTATGTAGAAAGTCAAGGTCAATGAAATGACCATATTTGGTTCCTCACCCATAAGTGGCAAAAGAAAAAAAAGAAAAACAAGAAGTAAATATAAAAAATACAAGAAAAACACATGTAAAGTGAAAAGAACATGTATTTTAGAACTGTTACTCTCACTCTTTTGTAATGTATGCGGAAATTACCAAAAATAGTCCCTTGCCCGATAAAGGGTTAACACATCAACTAACCTCTCATTATGAGTACTATATAAGTACTATATAAGTATATATGAGTACTACTATAAGTTAATTACATTTTAGAATTTTGTGAATCAGTTGTGTGCTAATGCTAACACTAGGTACTGTATGTGTATTAGGATGGATAAATGCAGTAAGTTAACCTTTAAACTTTGAAATGGATGTTTTCAGCATTTGCCCTTTACATCAACTAGCTACTTTGTATTTGCTTACATCAGATAAAGTGTCCACCAGTATTCTAAACCTTACATTTGAATGTTTCTGTGCCTTACTTTTACATTGCATTGTGCAGAGACTAATAAATGAGGAGTTCAAAAATATTTTATCAGTACACTGAAAACAGTTCACATTGCAATAATGTACTGTGTCATTAGTCGCTTTTCCATTGACCCTCAAATTGCGTGAATATAACTTGCGCATAAAAATTTGCCTAATGGTAAAAAATGCCAATTTTGCCCAGTCTCTCGTTTTCGATGAAAACTTTTTTGTGTAGTGAAATTGGTAAATTGCCCAAAACTGCAATGGAAAGACCTTTTTCAACTAGAGTCACATGAACACGTGCAGGTCGGCCAGTTTCTGTCCCACTTATTCAGTGAGGGGGGGACACACGGGGCTACGCGGTCCATACTGCGTACCTCAGAATGGGTATGCGCAAAGTGAAAGTGAAACTTAACAAGCGTTACTAATTCCTTTCCATCTCCCGCTATTGTGAGGCTCATTTACCTTTTCCCTACCTCCTGACACTTCGCCATTGCCACCCCCCCACCCCCCAAACGCTGAAAACATACGGGAGCCGGGCGCCGCCAGCATTTACTTTTGAGCCGTTTGCAGCGCTTTACATTGCCTCTCATTCATCCATTCACACACACTCATACACTAGTGGGCGGCTGCTTTTATCCAAGGCGCTGCCAGGCTCCACTGGGAGACATTTAGGGTTCAGTGTCTTTCCTGACGACACTTAGACACGCGGACAGTCGGAACCAGGATTCAAACCGCCAACCCTTCGGTCATTCAACGACCCGCTGTACCAACTGAGCCACAGCCGCCTGTGTATATCAATGTTCTTATTTCATATATCGGCCAATATATCAGTTATCGGCCATTATATCGGATATCGGCCGATATACATCGGATATCGGTTTTTTTTAAACCCCCAATATCGGTATCGGCATCGGCCCTGAAAATCCCGTATTGGTCGAGCTCTAGTGTGGACACACTAGGAAACCCAATCATTATTGAATTGAATACAGGATAGAGGGGGAATATATAATAATAATGAATATATCTATACATTAACGTCATATTTATGTTCATCACCATGTTTATGGAATGACTTCTCGTGACTTCTCGACATAATAAATAAACAAATCATGGCATTTGTGATTTAATGGAAAAAACGACATTATACACTTCTGTTTTTTCAACATTTAGTAAATATGGGTAAAATTCCGTGCATATATCCAATGGAAAAGCCACTAGTGAGTGATGTTATCATTTAGAAAATTCAGCACAGCATGACCTAATACGGATTTTACATCTTCAAAGTCCACTTCCTAGGAGATACATATACAGTATATAAACCTGTGCAAACTTGTGCATTCAAAGGGTCACAGTTCTGAATGTTTGTGAAGCTATTACTTAACCTGAGGCGTGTTACCTTTTGATTATGAGTTAAACAAATTTTGTTCTTAAATTTTTACACCATCTGGAATGCACTGTCAGTACTATTGGTTCAGCATTAGATGATGTGACGCAGCCGTTGAAGGTTCCGTGTGTTCTGGATGTCATGTTCTGTCCTTGTGTTGTCATTATAAAGCTAAATATTGCTGTTTGTGATGCACTGTCTTTAACTGATAACATTATATTTAGTTAAGATTTCATCAAGAGCATTATTTCACAAATTATCTCTCCATGTCACTACATTTTTTATGCATTTTAATGTATAAGACATCAAAATGTTGGACACAGGCATCTGTTCTGTGAGTAAAAAACTTGATTTGCACTTGTGTCAGAACATAAGACACAATTTAGCCTGTGTTATCCTGTTAACTACCCAGGGTTGGCATGTCCATCATCTTCAAGGTTAAGTGAAGTCTACACATGAAACTACACACATATAAGGATGGGAATTGAAATATTAAAAAAGTGTCAACACCATTATTTATTCATAATGCGTTAATAATGATTATAATATGTTAATAATATTTATGTTATAATAATTATGCCATGTTAATGTTAATTATTTTATAATAATTATGATATTATGTTATCATATCATATTATGATGTTATATATATGATAATTCATAGTAGTGAAAACATTTTTGATCAAAACAGCTCAATAGTAGCCTGAAGAAAATTTCACAAACTCCGCCCCCATCTGGGCTTTCACCTGAATGTACCAAATGTGGATGGCCTATGGGTTACGCCTCTTACACCCACACCTTACACCAAACAGTTCACACTAAACGGTGAGTAACTTCAGTTCAACCCTAGTTTGGTCAGTGGGTGATGCAGGGACAACAATGTGACTTAGAATTAGGGGATGTTCTTTAGCGCCACATCCTGTAAACAAAGTGGATATTTTTTTAGCAGTACCTGATAAGACATTTACATGATAACAAATAGTATAAAGCATTGACTTTGCCCTGCTTCAGTGTGAAGGGATGCCTGGTCATCTTTAATTATTGTCCCTAATCGATGTAGACACTCTTCCATTGTGAATATTTAATTTCATTGTTTTGTAATGTAATCTTCCACCATTTGTAGATAATGCGATAATACAATATAACCACACTTCATAATAGTCTATGTATGTGTGAATATATGGTGCAAAGGCTATGATATTATATTTTTGTCTGTCTGTTTCTTAAAGCGCTGGTTATCAGGATTTTTTCAACGCTCCGCTACCATCGTGTATAAAAATACCCAGGTCTATTTTCAGGTGAACTGATCTATTTTCCAACGGTAAGAACAAGGTCAGTCAGAATATCTTTACATTGCATCCACTTTTGTGTCCATGAACCCTGTATGAAGACAGTACAGAGAGAGAGCTGGGCTGTATTTGCAGAAAAAAGAAAATTTAGACTGTATGAGAAACAGAAATGCATATTAAATACATGTAAATGTTGCCATCACAGTAGTTTTGTTCATATGAAGTACTTGGGGCCATTAACTATAAGAAAGAAAGAAAGGGGGGAAAAACGCATTACCAGGTGAAATAAATCATGTGAGTAGTGTTGTATTCAGGTGGAATAAAGCATTTTTCAAAATAAAAGAAAAGAATTATTATTATATTATTGAGCCACTAGAGGGAGCATCAAACCAACATTGACATTAATAGTGTTCCAAATCTATACAGAGTGGCCCATTTTTACCAAGTAATCAGAGCTCTTTGGCTTTTGTAAGAGCTATTTTGATACTGTTGAACCATTTAAAAGGCTGAGAAGACAATCATTCATTGAGCGCTTGATGGAGTTTCTTTGTGAATGCGTGGAGCATCTTGAACGGACTTGTCAGTCAACGAGAGACAACATCTGACACAAAAAAATAACAGAAGAAAAGAAAACCCCCCACTTTCATTGGCAACTCCATCAATCAGGCACACATTTAGGACCGGAAGAGCAGCAGCAGCAGCACATGAACACTGAACATCAGTCTGTGGTTGACGAGGCCTTCAGTAGTACATTGGTGTCCTTCTTTTTTTTAATAAGATGTATTTTGTACATTGTTGTTAGACTGAGACACAGACCAACAGAGAGGTAGTAACAGAAAAATCAATTTCACACATGACTGCGTTCAGGAGCAGTGAGTGGCGTCTTGATCTGTCCGTCAGCCTGCGTGTTTCCTCACCGCTGTGGCAGCGTCACAACTCCAGTTAGACGGACTGATCCCAGAGAGCCAACAGGTATGACTACACTGATGATACAGCTGTTTGAGCGAGACACTAGGCACCTACTACACCAGGAGATTCCAACACGCGTTCTATCTGCTGTGGAGTCGCACAGAGAAACCAAAGCTCATCCACCCACATTAACCTACAGCACTCACAAACGGTCCCAAGTGGAAAACACAGACCAAAATGAGGCCATGTAAGTCATGTGTGGAAGCATAAGGATAATAAGATATGTTGGAAAAACACCTGTTTTGAAGTTGCAATGTCTAATATCAGGGGGCTCTATTTACATCAATGGAATATAGTGTTACTGTATAATCCCATGAAATTAAGAACTTTCTTTTTCATTGTCAAACTCATTTTAGTTCAGGGGCCACTGTCATCCCAATATGACCTGAAGTGGGCTAGACCAGTAAAATAACAGTAGGAAAAAAGTACAATTACATCATGCAAGTGTTTACATCTACAAAGTTTCCTTAAAAATGTGAATAACATGAACAACCTGGAATTTCTTAAGAAAAATAAATGCAATTTGAACAATATTTTTGCTCAGTTCTTCATTTGCACATGTGCATTACAACTCACAGATCACAGCAGAGCTACAAATACACAAAACATGTAGTAACAGGCAGAATATTGATAAAACTGCACTTACTTCTTATAAGACATTGGTTCAGGTTGTTCATATTTGTTCAGGTTATTCGCATTTTTTGTGAAAGGACGCTTTGTAAATGTCCATGTTTTTATGGAATTTAAATTTTTACACTAAAACAAAGAGAAACACTTGGTGTTGTCATTATTTATAGTTTATTATGATAGTATTTTACTGGTCTGATACACGTTAGATCATATTGATCCATATGTGACCCCTGAAATATAATGATTTTAATACCACTGATTGTTAATATCTTCAGGGTAATTTTTACATTTCAACAATTCATCCTGGATTGGACCCTTTGGTGGGCCAGTTTTAGCCCGCGGGCCATATGTTTGACACCTGTGCCGTAGAATATGATGGAACCACAACTATAGACTGTATATAATTAGTGGACGGAGGTCGCGAGATGTAACCCAGTGGTGACTTTTTAATCACATTTTGATGCCAGTAGTTTGTGGTTTGGCTGTTGACATGTTGGTTTTTTGGAGCCAGAAATGACCATATTTGGACAAAGGGAGTGTGGCTGCGTAATCTGCAACTGGGTTATGGGTGAGCTAAAGTGCATCAAGAACTGCATGATAAAATAATTTTAAGGTCTTGTTAATGGAATCTGTTCACCCCAACAACAGTGGAGGTGTCTGGACAAAAAAAAGGTGTTTTATTAAATAAACTGAAACCCCAAATATCTGACTCGGTTTGTCAATCAAAGCCCAGACGAAGCTTTTCACTGGACCTGAAATCTTATTAATAGAGCAATAATCTAAAAATGGACCAGAACACATGAGAGTGGAACGAGTGCTGGAGAAGAAATACTGACTTCTGGTTGCTAATTCCCCTAGTGACCACTTTTGGTATTGTAGCAAAATAGCAAAAATTACCACATTTGGACAAAAGGATGGTGCTGAGGAAGAGCAAGAGATAACATATGACTTAATGAAGCATTTACATAACAAAATGAATGGATGGTCTTGTTAGGGTAATAACCACAACTACAGTAACACTGTCTGTCGGGAATAAAATATGTTTTATTCAATAAACAGAAGCTCAGAAAGTCCAACTTGATAGGCCAGCTGTCATTCACACCTGCCAATCAAAGCCAACACAGCAGATAATCAGGTGATAAGTTACAAAATAAAAAGTAAAAAAAAAATTATTACAAGGTCCAGACTAATAGATAATACAAATGAGACTGCTGAAAACACAAAAACAAATCAGCTATTTCAAATTTATAGAGACGTTCCGTGGATGTCTAGGGGCGCCAGTGCTTGTGGACGTTGGCCTCTCTTGGTCCTAAGCCCTTGGTGTGGACTGACGTACTGCACGTGGCTGGTCAGTTCAATTCTAAGCAGCAGTATCATAGCTGTGTCTGTGCAACATGGATGAATGTATTAAACACATGTTACTGGATTGAGGTGGACTCTGCCTTTGTCAACTAGAGCTGATGTGCTTTGTGGAAAACGAACAAAACACTTAATGAATAAATTCTGGTGTACAGAACATTGAACTGATCCACTGCTTCCCACTAACAATAATGGTTCTTCCTCTGTCTCCTCCATGACGGACACATTTCAGACGTAAGACAGCAACAGAATGCTCCACTTCTTCCCATTTGATTAAATTTTGAGGAATGCCGCTAATGGTTTTACTGTCGTCCTTTTCTGATTTGTACATTTTCAGCAGCCACCATAGCTCCTCCCACAGCTAAGGATAATCCCTTGCAATCTATAACTTCACCACTAAACGGTACTAAATCTCATACAATGCACTTTTAACCTGTCAAAATCCCACCCTAACGCATTCACCAGACCCTGAATCTATCATCACAGATGACTTCTACATAAAAAATACATCTGTTGAGTGCAATTATTTACAAATGTGCAATTTTATTGATGGCTTTCAGTTAAGACCTCTTTACACTTTGCATTATGAGACAACTTCACCTCTGCAAAACAAAAACTGAAACGACTGAGAGTGATAGCGCTGGGGTAGTTTTGCAATAAGTAAATACAGTATAGTGATGATGGGATGACTTAGTGCGCCAGGGTTTAACACTAAAGTGATAAAAAAAAAATGGATCACGACAATGCGGAAGACAATCTAGTCGAGTGTAGCATATTTTGTTCAAAGTCAATTTTGCACATTTCTGTAACTCCACCATGATGGCATGTTTTTATTGGATGATAAAGAAATATTCTGATAGCATAAAATCAAACTAAATATGATGTATATATTAAGAGCAGGAGCTTAAACAGGTTTAATCTCACAGATAGAGTATATGGGTGTCTCCCTTGGATGACTTTTAATTTCAGATTCTCCAATGTCCAAAATATCCCAAATCAAAGTGCCACCTCAACATTACTCACCGTGTTGTTTCAGTGATCTACTGAGTGCCTTGATGTCTATCCACTGACTGTATTTGAATCAATAGCACAATCTTTGACTACTATTTGGTAGTCCTTCATAGCAGGACGGAGCTGAAATCCTACTGTTACATGAATTAATAACTTGTCCTTAATGAATTATGCACGACTGATCCTCAGATTTCATCGTCAGTATTCCAGTGTTTCCACATTCGTTCATCTTCTTAATCATCTTGTATAAGAAAGACATTTTGCGAGTCTAGGGTCTGTGCAAGACAGGCACAAAGCTCCACTCAGCCTGCTGGTGTGAGGAGTTGGACTGTAAACCAAACCAGTATTTGCTGTGATTCTCGTGGATCTGCCAGTAAGCCTTTGAACACTGGCTGTTAGCCCTGACCCTGACCCAGAGATCTAGGACAATGTGATTTCATGAATTAGCGTCAACATACACGCCACTTTTAATTGGCATGTTATATGGATGCATTTTAAGATTTCCGTGTGTATTTGAACGCCGCATCAAATGACACGCACCGCGGCTTCGGGTTAGGGTGCCGTTTTCGGTTAGATTTAGCCCTAGGTTTAGGTTTAGGGTTAGGATTAGGTTTAGGGCTAGGGTTAGTGTTAGGTTTAGGGCTAGGGCTAGGGTTAGGTTTAGGGCTAGGGTTAGGGTTAGGTTTAGGGCTAGGGTTAGTGTTAGGTTTAGGGCTAGGGTTAGGTTTGGGGTTAGGGCTAGGGGAACCTGAAACAGAGGCAAAAATAGACCTGTGATCAAACGGCATCCACTGACAGGCCAAAACTCGCAAATGCATACCTATAGTGCACCAACCGGCACCGAACTGGAGTGTCATACAACACATTTTCATGAGATCAGAATGTCTAGGATTAGGGCTAATGGAGGAACTGTAAGCACAAAATACATGTATTTGACTTAATTTGAAAGACAAAATGTTCTATGCTCTGTGTTTACCATGTGGCTAAACACAGTCTAAATGGCATGAGTTAGCTTAGCTCAGGTATAACCCTAATCCTAACCCTCAAATATGTCTCAACCTGGTGGATGTAAAGAGGTTATTAAAATAAGTGAAAACCACCAGGAACCTTTAGTACCTGCGCATTGTCTTGCCTGCTTGTACAGGTACCATAGCAACAAGAATTCAATTGTTAGTATACTGTAATCATGAAATATAAATCAGTTTTCCTAATAAATATATATATTTACGATATATATTTACATAGCATTAATGCAGTTTGTTTCAGGACTGTGGTACACACATCCAAACATCTCACCAGGTGCAGGGTACAAAAATAGGAAAATGAAAAAATCCCATGTTTCATCTTGACTGCAGGCCAAAAGGGATCAGCAGGCAGTTGAAGACCTTTTACAGTCCAACGTAGCATGATAAAAAGAGGACAGTAGCATATTCCGTATTGTGCAGGTGTTCTTTCTTATGTTGAGTCAGAGATTTCTAATTTGGTTGATTTGTTCCCATGCTTGCTGTACGAGGACCCTAAGAAGAAAAAATAAACGTATTCTGAATGTCTTCTCCAGGTTGTGGATACGCTCGGCAAGCACATTTTGTTTTTCTGTTTGGCAAAAACCACTGTTTCCTGTTACCATTTGCAAATACCCATAATCCTTATTTCCATCAATCAAAGAAAATGATTCTTCTGCATTTTTCCAATCACGTTAGCCACCTCTGGCCACCATGGTGTCCTTTGAGAGGTAAACTACCCAGTAGACCATATTAAAAGCCCCAAAGGAAACTGGGAACAGGATCCGTGCATACTTGTCTATTTTGCTGGTCCCACCCATACCAGCCGTGGTGGGCTGCGAGCACGGCGTCTGCTTTATCTCCAGTTTGTTTCCCATCATCTGGATGTGCTCCAGCTTTGGCCCCAGCAGATGCTGCAGAGACGACGAGGAGCTGGTGTTCTGCTTGCATGGCGTCGCCGCCATCACGTCCGGTGTGGACGCGGCCGCTTGAGGCGTACTCTTGACCAGCTGGGCCGAGGAGGAGGCCACACTCAGCAGGCTCTCAGACTTGGGGCTGGAGCGGGAGAGCGTGGACGAGCTGCCGTTGGCGCCACCGGCAAACGGTCGCAGCGGTCTCGACCTTCCCACTCCTGAAATGTTGGTGGTGGACTGGGCCCTCTGGTGACCGCTCACTTCCTGGTGGGTGATGTAATTCATCCGTTTCCTCAGGTTGCCGTTTGTATCGGGGTTTTGCTGCGAAGACAAAAGAGGCGATTTATGAATGGAAATGTTGAAGTGATACAGTATTTTGCTGCTGTTGTCTGCAGGTTCAAAAACTTATAATATCATTAATACAACTTTGACAGGTCGTAAAAATGAACCAGATTATGACTTTTACATTGCTTTTATTAAGTCTTACTTTAAATGTGTTCATGCAAAAAGATGTTGTTTTTTTCATTAATTTTTGTCATGATGTGGTGCGTGAGCTAGGTTAGCCATTTCAATAACAATAGCTACTTCCTTTAAGTAATAAATTAAAAGGATAACATTGTTTCTTTTACTTTCATCGACTGAATGGAAGTTTATCATGATCTCCCAGGAGAACAGTCCATGAAGTGCACAGTTGAAGCCTGTTAAAAATAGCAAAAAAAATGAACAAACTGGCAACTTGAGCTAAAAAGGTAAGTTTACATTTTACTGACATTGTACTAAATGTATGTTCCTCCATACTTTTTTCAGTATGACCATGAGTTAGGTTTTATATTGATGGTAGCCTTAGTACATCTCAGAAATTACATTGAAATCTGCAGAAATGTGCAGGTAATGAATTTTGATCAGTGTATTTCTTTTGCACATTTGGGGTTTAAACAACAGCCTGTTTTCCATTGACCCTCAAATATAACTTGCGCATAAAAATTTGCCTAATGGAAAAAAAAGCTATTTCGCTAAAACTCCGGTTTTTGCGCTAGCAAGAGCTGGTTTTTCGGGTGTAGTGAAATTGGTATATCACGCAAAACTGCAATGGGAAAGACCTTTTTCCACAACTAGAGTCATGTGAACAAAAAAAAAAACAGATGTTGACAGATGTTACAACAAGAAGAAGAGTTTTACAACAAACATGGTGCGGTCTGTGTGGACACACCAGGAAACCCAACCATTATTGAATTTAATACGGGATAGAGGGATAATAATAATGAATATATCTGTAAATCAACCTAATATTTATGTTTGTCACCATGTTTATGGAATGACATCTCATGACAATAAATAAACCAATTATCGCATTTGTGATTTAACGGAAAACCAACATTACACGCAT
>JAPQRQ010036492.1:0-32294 GCA_037367365.1 Apogon talboti | reverse complement strand
AAATAAATAAATAAATAAATAAATAAATAAGCTCCTCACTGGTCTGGTCTGTACAGATGTGGACACTCATAATATGCTAAACACGTCGAAGTACTAGTGATAAGAAGGAATAAGACCAAAGAATACAGCAGGTTTTTACTACTGTCTTCTGCCTCCAAGACTATAGTAGTTTTCTTAATCAGCACTCCATGTGTTGTTTATCATGCATAAGACCCACTGTATTTATAGTAGCAATTACTACACAGTTTACACTGATTATTACACATTTAAAGCACAAAATGTAACACCTCTTTACCTGCCAGTCCTGAAATGCATCAAAACCTCAAGCCAACTGCACGTGACGTGTCGAGCATAAATCCCTTCATACATGCGTGTCTTTTTCATGGGTACAGACTATTTCCTCAAGCACAGTCAAAACACTCAAATATTGTGTTATGCTAAGCAGTGCTGTTTTCCTAACAAGCTGTACTTCATGACTGAGCCTGCAGAACAGCGTCTGGACAGGGTCTCTCTGTCAAAGAGCAATGAGCCCTGGTCTCTCTTTCTGTCACCAGTTCACTCTGTCTCTTCTGCAGGGCCCCTAAAACTCACCTGGTCTCCTGTGACACAACAAACATCCTGATCCTGACTCTGAACCTCAACTACACTGACGCGGTGAGACGGGTTACAAGTGGAATCTGCAGAAATGCAAACTAATTTTAGGCTACATTACTGTCTTAAATGCAGTTACATGGTGTTTTCAGTTGTTGGTACAATTTTTGTCACAGCTAGAAATAAATGCATCTAAATCCAACGTTTACAGAGTGTAATATCATTAGAAAGCACTGATAAAAAAAAAGTAGTGCAAAGGTTGTCTGTGATTCCTAATGCAAATAGACATTTTGATTTTATGTTCCTGTTTCTAAAAAGGGACTTTTCATCATTTCATCATATTTCCAAAGAAATTAAAGCCATGTGACACATAAAACTTTTACCGTTACTTCTGTGAATGTTGCTGTGAATTATCCAATAGGTTTCACACTTCAAATTATCAGGACTCAACGCCCTTTCCTTGGAAGGGTCACTTGGCCGTCGTTTGATATACATGTTTTAGTTTAGCAGAGGAAATTTGGTTACACTTTACATTAACTATATCCTGATGTGAGCGAGGGGAAGGATTAGGGTCCGGAGTTCAATTTCAAGAGAAACTAGGGAGGAATTCTCCAGGTAGACCGTATATTACAATTTAAACAATATGGTGAGAGGGGAAAGGAAAAAGGGGATTTGGGTGCAAAGGTATTTGGGGTTAAAAGCAAGCACAAACATGAGCAGCAATCCCAATCTCCATCTCCTCACTGCCTGCACTTTGACAGCACAAGTTCAAGGCATGATCACGGCGATGCCTGAGGCGCAGAACCCTCACACAGTGTCTGCCCTGAACTCCTGCTTCTATGCGTGACAAAAAAGACTGCTGCAAAGTAAACCTCAATAGCTATCAATTACAAGTCTAAACCGCAAAACATGTAAACTCATGACAAATACAAAAATGTCTCCCTCACAGTATTACTCACACTAAGTTTTATTGCAGCGCTGGAAAACAGACACATCTTTTGGATTGTATTTCAATTAAAAGTGCAGAAAATGTTTTTTTTTTAATTAATAAAATAAGACTTCTGTAAACAATCTGTTGCCTGGCTATGTTCTAAGTGCTATGATCACTGTTATTTGACCCTGTCCTATTAGCACAATCATTACCAGAGGAATGTTTCACCTTGAGCACTTGTAACAGCCATCAACAAATAAACTCATTGCAGGTCACATTTCATTGCTGCTATGTATGACTGGATCGCAATCAAGTGCAACAAAATATGGGAAGAATTACTTTTGCATGAAGGTTACTAGATACTGCAGTGTAAGTTTTGCAGTAGGTTTTTAGTATTTTGACGTACTTTGTATTTTAACATGAGGTTCTGCATTATTTTATGGACCACCCAATATGTGGACTTTGAGTAGGATTAAGCAATGATTTATTATTTTAAGAATAAATGGATTTGGAATTGCAATTATTAACTTTATTATTATTAACTCAAGATTATGTGTAGAAGTTTGACTCCTAACTATAAAAAAGTGAAAGGAAATATTTTGCTTTTATTAAAATTTGCACAATTTACACAGCATTTCAAGTACATTACTGTCCTGCTCTTATATTACTTTGTAGACGGTTTCAGATTTAGTTCTACTAACATGATCAGACTCTAACACCCCATTGTGAAGTGTTATTGATGCAGCCAATTAAAGGGGAGACAAGGTATAAAACTAGAAGCCTGCACGATAATTAATTAGCATTAAACAACGCGCATGAGAAACAAGTGGTTATTGATAGTGTTGTCACATAAACATAATGACAGCGGAGGGTAATCCAATGATTAAAAGATCTTTTTTTTTTCCGAGCCGTGGCCACAAAGCACGCCTTGTCAGCAACCTTCCTGAAAGTAACCCTCAACATCTCAGCGCTTAATCAAATATCGACTGGCCTGCAGAATGACGTAATGTTGGTAACACTGCTGTTCATCAGAAAAAGGAACATAAATTTCCTCGGGACCGGCAGAAACGTTTATTTCTTCTTAACTGGCGTAACGGTAAAAACCACCGCTCTATCATTTTCCAGACGATCGCTGGTGAACCGCAGCGCGCAAACAAACGCCGGCTCTGCGTATCCGTCTATCCCGAGATGGGACAGGCATGACAATGGTGCAGGGCTTCTGGAAAAGCGCACGGGAAAAACTGCAAGACGCGTTAGATTAATGTCAAGTGCAATGAGGAGAAATGCGTTGCAGTAAAGCTTTCCGTGGCATTTTGATTTGATGAATTCCTGCAGAGTCTCCGCTGCTACCTGACAGACCGAGACCGAGCAGCACTTGACTCCGCGTTCAACTTCAACAACAGTCAACAGGCCATCGAAGTGAGATGACAATGCGGACGCTCCAACTAAACCAACGCGCATTTTTTACGCACTCGGTCTAATTTCCCTGCATGCATCGGTACGTTGAGGATAAGAAAAACTGTCCCCTGAGTGAGGCGAACAACAAAACAAGCTGTTGCATGAAAAGGGAGGAAAAAAAGTAACAAGGGTCGCTTTAAAGAACGTGACGCGCATGCACGGATCCCCGCGTGTTCGGATAAGGTTTTCAACTTACCAAACAAGTGTAGAAAATGTGAAGCAGTCTCTGAGAAGAAACCACGTTGGACTGAGAAAAGATTACAATACGATCTATTTAGAGAAGCATAACGTCACCCTGGGGTGACGTCACGTGGGATTCCTGAACTTCTAAATCATTGCGGTCCGTGTAGGCGGCGCGAGCGGGGCGGAGTTACCGGACGCACGCCCAGAGGCAGCAGCGGACACTGTCGGACCGAGTGTACGGGAGTGGGTGTGGTGCAGAGCTGGATCTCTGGTCCTGATCAATTAAACATGCAAATCGGCTGACGGCTCTGGGGCCGCTAATGCTGCGTATCCCAAACGTAGGGTTGGGGCCCAAAAAGGGGTCGGAGAGCTGTTGTTATAGAGTTGTCAAATGTCAGAGTAAAGAGGGCCTACACAACCATATCTAATAACATACGTGAATTCATTTCCCAAATTGAAATAATAGAATTAATAAATTGTAATCTATGAAATGCAGAGAAGATGTAAAAGGCAAAAATGATGTAAAAGATATAAGAAAGAAAAAAATAAATGTGCAAGCCGTAATAACATAAAAGATGCAACAAGATGAAAATGATCTAGAGAACTGAACAAGAGACTTTTAGACATACTTTTTTGACACTGAAATAGTCAGTAAAGATGTAGACATTATAGCAGTTAAAGATATTTTTAGGTTTCGTTGAAGCTGAAACAGTTTGGGGATCACCATAGACATCAGCTGGGGATTGTCACATAAGTATAGTGATGTCAATAACTAAGAGAGAAAAGTCAGTCTCAAACATCACTTAAAAGTCAAATACAGCACTCATGCTGCAACACTTAATCTGGATCGATTAGATGCATAATCTATGTTAATTAATTTTCCAAAATAGTAAAGGAGTGTCCTGTGGAAAAGTTAATAAATAGTATCCTATATGGAAAGAACTAACAAGGCAAAAAAGAGATTCCAAAAAGGTGATAATTGTGCAAAAGCAGTGTTGGGTAGACTGAAACTACATGTAGCTGAACTATGTAGTTGAACTACATTTTGCTGTAACTTGGTGGTAGTTAAACTATATTCATATTTTGTGCTGCATCAAGTAGTTCAAGTACTTTTTGGGTAATTTTAGGTAGTTTAACTACTCAATTTGCAAACTACAATTTTTGGCCTTAAAATTAAGGTTTTTTTAGATTTATTGTTTGTAATATAAATTGGATTTCACCATTGAACGCAAGACATTCCCTTTTTCTTTCATCCTGAATTACTGATCATGTCATGACATGACAGCCAACGCTGCCTCTGATTGGTTTGCCCTGGCACCGCTCGAATGCTTCACAGATGTGCGATCATTACTAACGTTGTGTGGTCGTCACCACCATGGAGAATCCTCGCACCAGCGCCACCCCTGATAGTGACATGCCACCCCAACCATGGCCATATTTAAATGAATACATGATGTTGGATGTTGATGCCTCTTCAGACTCAACCTATGTTTTTACTTCTGAGCTGTGTAAGAAAAAAAAAGGAGTCGCTCAACTACTTTTTCTAGCTGTAGTTTTACAAACTACATTTCTCCAGGGGTAGAAATGTACTGTAGTTTGTACTACACTTGAACTACTGCAATGCTGAACTACATGTAGTTTTATAAGCTATGCTTCCAAAGTAGCTTCCCCAACACTGTGCAAAAGATACAAGACGAAAAACTCGTAATAATAAAAAAACATTTTAAAAAAACATAAAAAGTGCAACAAGATTAAAAAGATCTAGAGACCTGAACAAGGTTTTAACAATAAACATTCAGACATACTTTTTTGACACTGAAATAGTCAGTTAAAATGTAGACATTATAACAATTCAAGATCTTTTTTTAAGGAGATGTAGGATTGAAGTTGTGGGTCTTAAGCTGAAAAAGTTCAAGTACCGCTAAAAGTATAGTGGCATCAATAACTGAGACTCAAACATCACAAGACAAACACAACAGTCATGTTGAAACTCTGGAACTGGATTAATTAGACGCCCCAACAGGTTGTTTCTGTTACACAGTGACTTTTATGTCTCTGAGATTTATTGATTAATATTTTCTCTAAAATGAGCCATATAAAACAATAGTTCTTATTTATCACACCGAGATAGACATAAAAAAATTACTTTTCCACTGATATATGGTTTTGATTTTCTCATGTGCTTAGTGTCTGGTAATCAGCTTCCATTGATTGAGCATTATAAACCATGGAATGACACAAATGTCAAAATATTCAACATTTTTCACTTATAGCCTATATCTATATCTATATCTATATCTATATCTATATCTATATCTATATCTATATCTATATCTATACATATCAGGCTAATCCTCTGATCAAACATTCAAATCACATGAAAGTACAGTTTTGTTTTGTTTACTGTTTTCTTAGTTTACCGTCATCTACTCTGTCAGTATGTAGGCTACTTTATCACCTTCCAAAAAAAAAGATGACAGTTCCATTGAGTACATTTTCATGAAGTAAGAAAAAAAAATTTCTTCAGAAATTCTGTGCAAACTGAAGTCAGACTCTACTGTGACTTCTTCCTTTTTTATTTTTTAATGCTGACAAAACATGTTTCAACAAAATAATCTAAAGGTTCTGTTGATCTGCAAAGGTTCTCTAAATTCACTAGATTTTGATCACGCAAAGTCCACAGCAAAATGCTAAAAATCTAACATGACAACAGGGTGAAAGTTCTAATAGAATTTAACAAAAATGTTTTATCTCTATGTTTTCTTCACATATTATAATAATAATTCTTAATCATATTTTATCATACATCACTAAGCCTGACTGATTTAAATGAAAAAACCTCTTTACTCATATGCAATGATAACAACATGAAAAACATGTCATTTTCCCAACAAATACAAGGGCAAAAATTTAAAACAGGAACAATGATTTTGACTGACACACTGTTTATGCCATCCACAACCAATGTTAAGGAGTAATTATGTCAGTTACATCATTAAAGTCATGCAACTGATCACATTTTATTACCTATTGATTCTGATACCTGTTTCACACTGAATTATGAATCTGAATATCTGTGTTCCACAAATAAGAATGTAATAGAGGCAGTGTAATCCCTAAAACAAAAACTCCTGCTACTATTGTCTTCACTATGTCTTGCTTTTCAGTGCACAAATATAAAAACTTATCTCCTGTCCAGGTAATAATTGGTATGATAATTAAGAAATGTGCAACTGGTGGATAAAACTGATTTAGACAAATAATAACAGAAACTTTGTCTTGTTGGGTATAAAGTATTACTGCAAAGGTGGCAGTTTGTGTTTTTACTTATGGAAAAATCATGACTTTCTTCTTCTTTTCAGCAAAACTAATCTTTTATGACTGAACCAATCCAAGTGTAATCTACCATGCATCAACAGCTTCACATTCAAATGTCGTGAACATGCAAAATGCATAGTTTTTTCACCCAACGTTTATGTTTTTGTCTGCTGTAGCTACTGCACATTAGCTGAGATTTAAAGACCTTTGCAGTACAAACCATTTATGTTGGATCTCTGTGACCTGCTGGTGCCAACTGGCTGTGATTTCTTGGGCCACAGACAGTGGTAGTGAAGCCATCCTGGGCTCTAGGGATTAATGACTCCTCACACATTGAGAAATGTTTACCACTCGCCTGCGACCACTCCACCAGACGTACTAAGAGCTCTGTCACTGAAACAATAACGCAGTCTGAAAAGCCCTCATAACTCAGAGCTTCTCCGCCTCTGTCTTTTAACCAGAGCTTTAATCAACGTTTATGACATCCTTTTGTCTCTTTATTGCCTATATATTTCCCAACCAATCCAAACATTATGCTCCCAGAGGAGCAGACTATTAAGGTTGGAAAGAGCCGATACAGTTTGGGTCAGTGACCCACACTAAAAAAGATTTGATCTATATTATACTAAACCTTTTATTATTATGCCTTTGTGCCATGCTTTCCAGTAAGATCACCTTGGGAAGATTAGCACCATGAGGTTTCTTTGTTGCAGCAAAGATTCAAGTGATGCAAAAAACAAATGTGATTTCATGTATTGTTTTAGAGATGGAACTTATCTGTTCAATGTTTCAGACAGATGTAGCGTTGCTGTTAAACATGGATTTCTTACTTTCTGTAACTTGAGCTGTGATGGTTGTGCCTGGAGGGATGGAAATGTTGGTGTCAGGAAGAGCAATAATACTGCAAGCCATTCTTCATTACAGTGTTCACAAAGACAAGAAAGATGGCAAGTTCTAACCTACTCTATATTCAGTTTTCTGCTGTATTAGCCTCTAAGGGATATCTTTATCCATCCAGACAATTTCTAATCAAACGCCTGAAGATTCATCATCAGCGAGTTTTAGGAAACTAATCTTTTTCAAGATTTGAAAATGAAGGGCTCAGATTCTTCTTCCAGCTCCCTTCAAAGCAGTGATACACAACTAAATTGCTTTTAAAGTCAAACTGACAATTAAATAAATAATGTGAATTTTAACAAATTAGTTTAACTATGGCTCTATATCTAACAGATAGACAACTAAATTTATTTGGTGTGCATTGTTGTCTAGGACTTGAAGATAAAATGACTAATCTTTTATGACAGATAGTTCACAAGGAGAAACAACTCTTAATCATGTAATGGAAGTGTGATAGTGTGGCTACAAATTTTTGGAATTAGTAGAATTAATCAGACTAACTCTTTAGTTGCTGATACATGTTGAGGATCCGAATAACAAGTATTACCTTTACTGTATAAAATGTGGACTTGTCATTACTGTGTCAATATAAAAATATGAATATTTTTTTGAGCAACTTTTATTTAATACTAGAAAATTGACACCAAGTCACCACATTCAGTTTCTCAGTACCCTAGTCATGTTAAACAAACCATAAGCATTGAGCCGTCTGGTGTGGCTAAAAGTCTAATTCAGCAAACACACATACTGGGAGGTTCCTCGCTGATAACCTTGGTGACACGACTGCACTCAAACACTCAAGTCTGTAATATTTACATTAGGTAAATGGTGAATAGAGCTGCCTATGTGATGACACTTTAGATTTATAACAGTGCAGGATTATTTATTATTTTTTCTCATTCGTGGATACATATCTGTGTTACACATGCTTTTGCAAATAAAACACAGAATCTGAAACGTGTGTCAGTGTTAACTGTGTGTCTAACTGACATTACACATATTTATTCTGAAGATTATTTTGGATTGTAGACAGAATAAAAATTATTCATTTGTGGAGCAGTAATGCTACTTAGGTATTGTTAAAAATCAACTGATTGATGCCCACAATGATTAAAAAAAATTAAAAAATCAAAAATTCTTAAAGGACATTAATGGGAAAGTTTTGGACATGAAACATCTTTCATAAACTTCAAGAGAATATAATGTTAAAAAATGGCTGTGAAATATAGAGACTTCAGCCTCTCCTATATTATAGCATTGGTAAACAACCTTATTATTTATTTGTACATAGTTTCATTTCACTGAGAAATCCTGGTTTGGTCAACCACCAGCAGCTGTGAAGCCTGACTGAGACTTAAATAGCATGTTAAGTAAACCTCTGGTGCAGAAAATCACAAATGCATCTTCTCATGACCTCATCTGTGTTTTATGGGTTACAACTAATGGAAGACTAATGATTAGTTTCATGCTCATCAGGAATGACCATCGGTAAATAAATGTGGTTGTATAGTGAAGTGTCAGCATTCCAAGCAAAAGCAGAGAGCTTCTTTAAACCAGAGGCTGTGAGTGATGTAAGTCTGTCAAGAGGCCATCCCATAGTTCTCCACAAAAACAGTGGAAAAGCTGGTTTACCATAATTTATACACGGATTCTAAGGTTAAAAACTGTATGACAATCTGGAAAAGTTCAAGCCAAGCAAATCATCTATCTGCACCAGATTTATTTAAGATGAGAATCTACATTTTCATTTTTGTAACAAGAAAAATACATAGCCTTTAATGCATATTATGAAGAAGTCATTTTTGTCATGCAAGTATTGACATGTCTCTCCTTGTTCAACAGAAAACAGCCCACAAATACCCCACCCCACACAAAGTAAGATACTATAAATACTGAGACACAATGTCATATCTCTTGTTCTGAGACGTACTGTAAAGGGGGATTTATGAACATGTAATTCTTCACTTTCTATCAACTTTGATATAAATCTTTTTATGTATTTATCCATCCATCCAGGTCCCACTGAGATACAGGATCTGTTCTTTCTGAGAGTCTTGGTCAAAATGGCAGCACCTGACAGTTTCACATAGAAATCAGATTTGCATAGAGCATAAAACAACATGAAATGATAGCAAAAGAAGAATAAAAGAGAAGAAGGCATGAAAGAAGCAAATGGACCATATGTTCTTTAACGCAAACCATCTACGGAGATCATTTAAGATTTAAAGGTATTTAATTAAGGAAGAGTTTCAAAACGGAAGACCTTTTGCAATTTGTTTAATGCATGTGGTGTGTAAATACAAAAGCGATTTTACCGAGTTCTGAGTTCACCCTGGGAACATTCAGAAGAATCCAAACAGTTGATCTAGAGCTGTAGTTATTAGAGAGAGTTATCAAAGAGATTATTACAGTAAATAAATGGAGATAGTTAAGGTAGAAACCCTTTAAACTAATTCACAAATGTTTCACTAATACCTTCACAGCTAAGTCTCTGTGGTAGCAGCTTGTTCTTTTCCAGCCTATTTAAGTTCTGAAGCTTGAATCATAAAATGAGTTCTACCAGCTCTATATAACAGATTTAGCCCCACTACTAACATAAGAGAAACTGAGCTGAATGTATAGTTCTCTCTGAGTAACTTATACATCATGTAATCATGTATCTTCAAACACAATAGTCAGACATAACAATTCTGTACAGAGAACAAAAGCTACTCATCTATGTACTGACCAACACTGTCCCGCAGTGGCCATAAGGTTTTACTACAACACTTGTTAATAGATAAAATCCTCATAATTACAGCATTTTTACACCACTACAGTGAAAATAAAAGTGGAGTGTTAAGTGTTGACATACAAACAGATGATTTAAAATACTGATTAAGATTAACATCATAGTCATGACAATGTGACATTAATATTATATAATTGATGACAAACAAACTGGTGGTATCAGAGGAATTTTCTTGTCGATTAACTATTAAACATGGTTTTGTGAAGTTGAAGTACATTAAAAGAAAAGAAAGCTTCACTTTAGGTTCCCCCAAATATACAACAATCACACCTATGTTGTCCATCATTTTATGCATCTGTGACTTATGGGAAATGTGTGTGCTGATAATAAAATGGAATTTCCAGTACATGATAATGTGTTTGTGTCATTTTCCTTGGTAAACATGAATAATAATGAGTTTTCCTCTTTTAATAATGACAGCGCCAACAAAACTATGAGGAAATATGGCCTGTGGTGAAATTTTAGTGATCTTTTAAGGATAAGACCTACAATGGTTTTAATGAGCAGGGTTTTCCATAGCATTATAAGACTTCTCAGCACCCAAAGCCATTTTGGCCATCGCTGAAGCCAAATGAACATAAAATCAACTGACTTTCCTCAGATTTAATGGTTGCAGCTGGTCCACCAGTGGACTTCTTGAGCAAGTTTTGCTTTTAAACCCAGTGGATACTGGTTATTTATTACAGCTTACAGCTTAAAGCTTTTTCTATTTTAATACACAGATGCAGCATGGTAATAATTATAACAGCATAATGTGACATTAGATATTTTGAATTAATATGAAATGTCAGATCAAACTTTTGTTAAAAGAGCCCCAAACCTCCACACATGCACTTAAAGTTTTCTAAAAAAAAATGCTGGAGAACAAAGAGTGCAAAAGCTGCCTGAAAATCAAGGGAAACCTCTAACTGGTAACTTGTTTAGTATTGTTATATAGTTACCTGTATTACCAAACTGAAATGTGAGAGTAGCTTAATTTTATGAGCAACATTTATAGAAGAAAAGGGGTGGTCAATAAATAGGATGTTCTTGTAATTTGTAACATTATATATTAAATCTTTAGTCACAATAGTCACTTTAATCCTCTAAACATCCACCTGGTCACCACCAGGATATTTTAGGGTTAAATTAGTCCAATTTTCTTTTTTTTTTTTACCGCCACTGTATAAGAAAGTAGTATAGGCTGTTGGAATCAAAATTACAAGTAATAAAGTAGAATCAAGGGTGAAAAGGTTAAGTACAAAACAGAAATAAACGTAATAAAATTATTCACTTTATTCAGAATATGTATAGACCACAATGCATGTTTATGTTAATTTGTTATGTTTGCATGTTTATTTAAAAAAAAAAGGAAAAACATTACAGATTGTGTTCCAAGGAGTGCAGAAAACTTTTGAACCCTCAAGCCAAATTCCAAAATAAATATAACTGAATCAAAATTATTATAACCAAACAAATACATAATTTGGTGCTACCCGATCAATAAAACCGTTATTTGTTACTTCCGGTCTGGCTGTGCGTTTCTTCGACGATTGACGTCGCTGTCAGTTAACGTCGCGCCCCGCCCCCGTCCTGTCGCTCCAGCTGTTTACGCCGCTGTCCGCGCGCTGAATCCCCGCTGCTCACCGCCGCCGCCGCCTGCCCTCATTTCCAATGCAGCAGCGACAATGACAGGCATCGCCGCTGCCTCTTTCTTTTCCAACACCTGCAGTTTCGGGGTCTGCCGACTTCAATTCGACTCTTTAGCCGAGCTCATCTTGCACATCGAGGATAACCACATCGGTAAGAGGCACCGTCCGCAGCCTCAAGGGCCGAGGTCCGCAGCTAGCAACAGTAGCTAAGTTAGCGAGCTAGCAAGTTACTTCCTGCGTCCTGACAACCCTGTTGCTAGGCGTGGTGGCAGTTGGTGTTTGTGTGTAGCTTATAGCGCCGCCGGTCACTTCCTGCATCTGTGTATGATGGTTGCTAAGCTGCTTTTAGACAGCTACAACGCAAATAAATGTGAAACATCGACCACCACAGCATAGTTTCTTCACGCTACACGCAACATTATCGCTAAAGTTAGGCCGGCGTAGGTCTGTCCTGCAGTGAGGAGACACTGATTAAATGTTAGCCTGTTTCCATCTACTGGACAGCACCGGAAAATACACTCAGACTGATAAAAATACACACTACAGTCAAGTCACTCCACTAATGGATGTTTTATTTATCATTTAATAACTTACTATGCAGGCTATATGTATAATAAGTAATAGTAAAGTTAAACATTTCTGTTTGGATAAACCTGCAGTTGTTGGATTAAAGAGTTAACTTTTTCAACTAATATTAGCCTGTTTCCATCAATTAGACAGCACAGTAAAACTACAGGATGATAGAAATACACTCTTCAGTCAAATCACTCTCCTAATGGATGTCATACTTTATCATGTAATCACTAACTACGCATGTGAAATTAGTAGTTAATAGTAAAGTTAAACATTCCTTTTGGACAAACCTGCAGTTATCGGATTAAAGATGTAACTTTTAGGCTACAGCTAATATTAGCTTGTTTTCATCCAATGGACAGCACCGGAAAACACTACATACAGGCTGATAGAAATGCACTCTTCCATCAAGACACTACTAGTTGTGTTATTTATCATTTAATCACTTACTACATGTGTAAAATCATTAAATGTAAAGTTAAACATGTCATATTATGAGGATTTCTAACAAACCTGTAATTGTTGAATTAACTTTTCTGGCTAATATTTGCCTGTTTTCATCCACCGGGCAGCACAGGAAATCGTACAGCAGGCTGATAGAAAAGCTGTCTTCAGCCAAGTCACCCTCCTAATGGATGTCATGCTTAATTTATAATTTACTATTATTTATTCACTAACTACACATGTGAAATCAATAATAATAAAGCTAAGCCTTTGAGTATCTCTGACAAACCTGCAGATGTAAGATCAAAGGTTTGAAGTTTCCAGCTAATTTTAGTATTTTTGTCTGGTTTGTTATAATGGATTTTAACTGTAAGTGTCAACACGATGATAAGACATCATCCATGAGTCACATGCTTTTGTCATAGATCGGTGCACAGACAAAAGCTGTCATCAGCCTGCTACTTATCAGCACGTTAGAACTTTTATAACTTTAAAATTCACTCTTATTTGCTTAATATAATAAGCACATAACATAAGGAACTAGAAAAGCACTCGGACAGCGCAGACCTCCGCCAAGGCAGCTCGGTTCCCCACCACCCTTGAAGTGGGTTACCTAGCAACAGATAAACAAGACATACCAGCTGAGAGGGTTACCTAGCAACAGATAAACAAGACATGCCAGCTGAGAGGTTATTCAACCGAAAATGCCATAAAAAAAAATCGTGGATCACCTCCAAAACCCACTCGCCTGTTCCTTGTCCCATTTTGGACATTTCCTGGAAATTTCATTAAGATCCGTCCATAACTTTTTGAGTTATGTCTTGCACAAACAGACAGACAGACAAACAAACAAACCCTGGTGACTACATTAACCTCCTTGGCGGAGGTAAATTTGTCACCATCCAGTGATGCTGCAAGAGGCAGGTCACCCTTAAATAGATCTGAATGACTGGAATGAAATGACAACCACACTTGACAGAAAACATGTCAGTGGTTGTAATTGGATGCACTGCAGTTAGTCACTGAAGACTGTGTTTTTTTAATTGGTGGTGACTAACACGGCCTTATGACCAGATAGAAGTCTGATAACTCTTGCCAGATCTTCGAAGATCAAAAATACGGTTTCTGTGAGTCGCACCAACAGCGCCTCCTGTACTTTGTAGCTCTTTTTACAACTTGATAACTGTCTGGTGGTGTCGTGGTGGATATTCATCACAAAAAATAACTTCACTTTATCATGTATTTCTATTCTTATTGGTGATTTCTAAATAATTGTGTGCCAGAAGGTGAACACTATCAAAGCTGTTAAACTTCTTCCTTATGAAATGCTTAATTCTACTATATCATATAATTGTAAGTTAATTTTACTGTTTTACTTACCATCATTGAAATGCAAGTATGTAAATTTTTTGTGTTTGTTTGCTTCCTCCTTGTCCTTAATACTTTCTTCACAGTAACCAAAAGCGTAAATTAATTTAGTTTAACACTTTTATGGCAGTAAAATTTCATGAAGTGCTAGAATGTAACTCAATCTCGTCTACAGACACACTTTGACACTGTAAGTTCCTACATCTGTTCCTCAATCTAATATTTCAGACTCTTATTGAAGCTGACAAGGCCCAGCTGTCTCTGTTGTTCTTGTTTGTTGCTTGACTGGCTTTAATATCCTCTGCCCTCTCATTGTGTGCTGTGCATGAGTCCAAGGTGTTAGCCGTTGAAAAAATGCTTCCAAATGACTTATTGGCCAATAATGAGGCAATTAGTTGGCTGAGAGTGGAAAAACTTCACTGCCCCCCTCCCTTGTCCACTGGCCTGTGCCCACTCTGAGAAGTGCGAAATCTTGCGCGTTGTGCCAAGTTGCCTGTGAAGCATAATTACAGACAGAGTGCTTGATTTGGCCTGTCTTCCTCCTCATCTGGTGGCCTGCTGCTTAAAGCACATTCTCCTTTATAATTAGGCGCCTGGAAAACAAGCACACATTCTTGTCTCTGTTTTCTGCAGCCGTCGTGTATGTCAGGTCTGTGAACAACAGGTGGCGCTGCTCCGCTGCTGGTCTGGGAGCTTTCTTGTACAGTAACAGATGGTGTGGTTCATAGCCTACAATGTATTCTGGTGTTTTGGTGTACCCTAAATGTACTGTTTGTCTATTATACTGACTGTAATGGACTCCAGTTTTTACTAGTCTTTTTGTACTGTCCATCATTGTATTTCAAAGTGGATTTTACAGTAACTTCAAGATGTAAGCAGTTCCCAAATCTCAGGTTCAGATAACTTTATGATTTATAGTTAAAAGCCTCCAACAAAACCTTATACACAGATGCAGTAGACAGGGTAGAATAAAAAATAAACACAGTAAGGGAAAATATTCACTGCTCCAACTCAAAAATGACAGTGAAAAACACCCTAAGTTGGATAAATAATGAATGGCATAATCATAGTAATAATGGCTGCTGGATCCAAACTACGTTTGTTGTGTTTTGTTTTACACCATGAGATTTTCAGCCACATTATTTTGTAAAATCATCTGTGCTGTAGTACTCCTCAAAGTACATGTCAAAAACAAAAATACTCCTGCCATCTATACTCTACCAAAATGTCAATAGTACATTACATACAAGTGTTGAGCAGGATTCACCTGTTACAGAGCCTTCATGGTCTCCTGGAACTTTCTTAATCCTTGCATTCTCTTTATTTTAGACAGTATCGCAGACAGTGTAGTCCACATCAGTGTAGAGCCAAGGATCTCCTTAAAACCAGCACCTATACTAATGTCAGAACAGAATTTAGGTTTATATAGAAAGCATAAACAGCCTCTGGGTCATTAATAAATAAGTGATACATTTTTAATCAATCTTTCAGAGAGCAAGAAGAGTATATTTTTTAGGTTTTGCAGGAGTTGTGAAGGAGAAATAAAATCATCTTTTACCTTTAAAATCTTAGTAATACTTGTTGATTCAAAATTCATTTCAATCAATGTTGTTCACTGTCAACTTGGAACATAATAATACATAATATTAGTTAAACAGTTCAGACAAAAAATGGTAGTAATAATGTATTTTTTTCTTTTATATAACATGTTTTTGTTAAAAAGTGACAAAAACAAGCTCTCTCTGAAGATTTGTTGATATCTACATCTGTCTGTGATAAAATGTATTTGTTATTGTTTATCACCAGCAAATTTAAGTTGATCATATGATTGACCCTTGTAAGCAAATCCACACAGCACCATCAGGACTATTGGAAGCTTTTACCACTGATCCCAAGTTATGTTGTAAAGCTTTTGAGATCTCCTCAATGGCCGGGTATTCTTGTGTGGTTTGAAAACCAGCACGCTCTAAGCCACTGAAATGTTTAGTTTGTCACTGAGCGACCAGGCCACTGTAGAGCAGAAGCAAACAGCGACTGTTATTCAGACCTGTGAGTGTGAGTTTGTGGACTGCTGGGGCCTGGCGTAACGATGGCCTCAAGTGTCCAGGCTTTTGTAACAATGGCTCTGTTTGTCGCTTAATTCTCACTGGAGGCTCATTTAGAAGATTTTTGCTATGCACCCCCAAATCTGCACGGAAGTAATAAATTTAGGAAGCAGTAACTAGTTCCCTGATCTGTGCACCTGGTGGACCTAATTACATTTCCCCATCCCCCGACACCACTGCTCCTGTTCCTGTGCGGTGATGGTGAGACGTGGCTGCTGCACTCGATAAAACGCCCTCTAAGGAGATAATGTACAACTGATGTTTACATTGTTTACATTGTTGCAGAATGAGTGTAATAGTTTTATTGAAACTCTGCCTAGATGCTCTCTAAAAGTGCAGTAAATGTCCACTCTTATCTACACGTGATGTTTTTTCCAGTAAAGACGTACAAATATATGTGTATTTATGTCCGAAGACTAAACTAAAGGTGACTTTTCCAAATTTTAGCTTTATTAGTTCCCTTTCTTTTACACTTCTGCAATTATAAACCCTTTATCCAATATAAGTATGTTAGACTAGAAACACAAGCCTTTTCCATTAAAATACATCTATCTTAAACTGATACATTTGCATAAAGAAGCAGTGAATATGTGGTTTTTGGACATGTCTCCTTCTGTTTACATACAAATGTGTCTTTGTGTATATGCTTAAGTTGCTGTCCGTACTAAACATAGCTCTAATAGATCATTTTAACCTCCCCCGTGTTTTTTCAGTAACCTGCAAAGGCAGCTTACACATGGAGCTTGACTCCATTTCATTTCCTCCTTAGAGGTCATATCGTAATGAATTACCTGTGCCACCACTCCTGGTAATGTCCCCTGCTGCTCAGAGCCGCCATAAACATGTCACCATAATGCTCACCACTCTGCTCTACCCCACAGCACATTTAGCCAGGAGGGTGGATGGAATAGCCAGACAGTGTGTGGAAATAAGGGAGGGAGCTGGGTGTTTGTGTGTGTGTGTGTGTGTGTGTGAGGGTCGTGGAGGGCGTTAGGAGAGGGCAGAAGGCGTCACTTCCCCATTTGCCTTAGGTAGGCTTGTTTTGTGATCGTCCCTTAGTTTCCTGTTTGCAGAGGCCCTAATGACAACATGTTACATGTTACATGTTTTCTGCACTCGGCAAACACTGGCCCTGTCAGTTTATGTGGACATTAACAGTAAGTTGATGTGGACTGTCATATTCACACTGAACAGCCTTAAATGTAACATTTAAAAAAGTGACAGAACTTATCATATATACATACACAAAACAGGCTTCTCCCCCCCTTTTTTTCCCTTTATCTATTTATGCATTTTATTTATTTTTATTTTACATAGAGACTTGTGTTTTTCCTTTTAATGTAATGAATTGTACAATCTTTGACACTTTAGCTATGTTGTTCGCATAACATCCATATTAATAAAGTATTCTAAACAGGTATTCTACTGCAATTTAATGCAGCAGTCTAGTTTGTAAACTGGATAACTTTAGTCATACTTTTTGTATATCTTTCACCTAAATAGTTTGTCTAATCTCCATAATTTCAATTTCATTTCAGCAAGAATCTAATTTGCTTGTTATTTTTATTATAGTACATAGATCTGTGATATCTATCCTTCTCGTTTACCCATCAGTGTCTGTGATCACTGAGGCTCATTTAATGCTTTTGTTTACTCTTTAACATACTCTCTCTGTTTCCCCGAGCGTCTCTGGTTGGCCACCAAGGTGGGACCACCTGTGTAGTTTGATTAGAGGGGTTCCCATCTCTACTTTAGGCGCCTTCGGCCCCGTCTTTCACTGCTGGTGGCCCCAAGAATAGCAGAGGCTGAGGGGATCTGGCCCCTGCAGGCCTCCTTCTCCCCAGTCCCCACCTGAGGTGTGTGTGATTTACAGTGTGTGTGGGAACAGATTGATCCACTGCTGTTTGAGCGGTCTGTGAACAGGCCACCATTCCACTCCTGGAGGCTCATTAGGGATCTTAGGAGGGATTTCTTGTGCACTCACGAACACACATGCCAACACACGGCGCTCAGAATAGTCTGCACACTGCCTCTGCATTTTGGCTGGGGAATAGTCAACATATCATTCTTACTCTGTTTCCATGACTTTGGCTGAAGAGTAGAGAAAGGTGTGCTGTCCTTTTCGCTTGGGATAAATCCGCTGTTAATGAAACACTTGCTTATGAGGCCTTGAGAAAAACCACCTGAGTCAGAGTCGCCAAGGTTTGATCTGTTCTTAAAGCCTACCTGCCAATGCCATTAAAACTCCACTCTGCCACTACTTTATTGTCAACCATTTGACACCATGAGCACTTAAAGCAAGACTGATATTGGTTTCTGGAATTAGATAACTGTTATACTTCTAAAATGTGGGTTTTCTTATGTGCACTTGAATTTGGCCTGGGTTCAGTTTTACTGGTCAATCTCTATTTCTTTCAACAGAATTAAACTCAGCTTTAAACTCAGACTGCACTCAACTTCCCTGTGTAATAGTGTTAGCAAATGTTTTGTGTCTTTGTTTTAGATCTGCACCTATTTCAGAATCCAGCAGTGTAATGTTTTTTCCACTTTAAATTCATCATATTTTTACTCAGTTATATAAAATAACTTGGATGTACAGTATTTGTAATTTGCTCCACCTAATGACTTTAATTAGAATAAAAATGTTAGAGACTTATATTTTTAATAAAAACCAGGTCAGAAATTGATCATTTCACTGCAGAAATTGTAAAATATAAGAATTCAAAGAAATATAACTGACAACTCACCATCACAGCATCCAAATATGAACAAATTACATTTTATCGCTTATTTTTCTCATTGTTCTTCAACGGTGTCTACATTTTTTAGTGTTAGTATTTTTAATACTTTTTTTCAGTAGTTATGTTTGTGGACAAAATGCACCTTCACCTTATAAAATACAGCCTAACATGTTATGATATACCTTAGAAATTTCAGATAAAAACAAAAACTTATAAAAAAAAATGTTGGTTTTGTGATGAAATCCTGAACACTAAAATCTAATCCCCTGTCTGTTTAAGGTCTTTGTCTAGTGGAGAATTAATGAAAATCTGTTTTCCAGTTTGTTATTCCATACAAACGGCTGAAAGCGTAAGAACATGATGGAATAAATAACCGACTATGACTCAGGGTTTTATTACTGCCTCACTAAGGTGTTGCTTACCTCTTTGACCATGAAAACGTTAATTACACTATTTCCATGTGTTTCCTATCATTACCTAAGTATTTCTAAATCATCTTGGGCTGCGATTGGGTTTTTATACACACATTTAGTCGTAGCTGGTCATTGTCGTTTGTAAGTACAATATCAAATTTAAAGTCCCACGTAGGCTTAAGTGTTGCTGTGTATAAATAAACTTGTGGATGGAAACTGGGTTTAACCACATGGGGGTAGCAGTTTCACAACTCCGTTAGAGGCAGACAGGGAGACTCAGCTGGTAGACGCTGTTGTTTTATGAGGCATCTCTCCTCTCCCACATGGAGCGGAGTGAGAAGAGCGTTTGAAGTCAAGCCCACTTCTCCTCAGGGTGTGGAGATTGGCTATTGTTGTACATTTAGCACCGTTGAGCAAGATGAATGTCTGGAGCACAACATGGGAAAACAGTGTGTGTCAAGTGTGGCCACATATGAGCAACGTGTGGCACAGCTTTTTCCAAAACGTACCATGGAAATTTAAAAGCATTATAGAAGAGAAATTTACCATATTAGATAATGTAAAGTTTTAGAATAATAGTGAAGGGAATTTCTTCTTTTACATTTATTTTTCTGCTTTTGAGTCAAGCTCTTCTTCCATAAGCTTCACACTCCACTCAGCTTGTTCCACTGTGGCAGATATTAAGCCTTCTTTTATGAATCCACTTTTTCAGGTCAACTCACAGTCTCTATTGTGTCCGGTCAGAGATCTGTGATTTGCTCGTCAATATATGAATGTAATCACTGTAAAATTCCGGGCCGATACAGATATTTAAATAAATACAAATAGGCTGATTGCTGAGGCAGATGCTAATTCCTTTTTTGTTTGTATCATGGAAACAAGAAAATCCTAATTATAAAAATGAACTTGACTGCTTTCAAGTGTTTCAGCTTTTTTCAATATTAAGGGCAGTTGACGATTTTTCATATTCTGGCTATGTGAACTGAAGACAATGCAATTTCTTTACTATATGAAATGACTTGAGAAACACATTCACATTTAATATTTTACAAGATGCCAGTAGGTTGTGATTTAGATTTTTCTTGAGCGAATTAGGCATTTTTTCCCCCCAATATTCAGAAAGCAAAACTGACCAAATTAATTTGATATGTTCCTAAACAAGGGGAGTGAGTAGATGGCGCGTGAGAGAACAGGAATATTGAGAGAACAGGAATATTGTTATCATAGGTAGATATACACAATTATTTTACATACCATAAATTCAATCATTCAGTCCTCAGTTTATGGAACTTGTATTTGCTGATAGGCCAATTGCAATCAACAAAGCCAATACTGGCCGATACTGACGTTCAGATACTCCATTAATACATCAGACATTGATCAATATCACCCACCAGTTCACTTTTTATGTCCTCTAATCCAATAACACTCCTCCAAAAGATCTTTATCATATTGCTTATTTGCAAACTTTAGTCTTACAGTGGCTATAGAATTGTACAGAAGTTAAAAAAAAAAAGTCAGAATGTATCAGCATGAAGAGCTATGTGGAACCCCTGCAGCAACACTGAATAGTGACAGTCAACTCACTGAAATACATTTTGCACGATATCCTGCTTTTCTTGATTAACCTCCTAAGACCCAGGAGCCAGGTTTTTGAGTTTTGGCTTTTTTTAATTAAATAATTGCTTATATTGGAAACATCATGATGCAACAGTTTTTTCAGATGCATTCGTAAAAATTCTTATGGAATGTCATTTGTGGTGGACAGTTGTTTCTTTTTTTTTGTTTTAAGCTGTGAATTTCTTGTTCTCATATGTGGACAGTGTGTCCAAGGAGGTTAATGACATTGAATACTTTTATTGATTTTTTTTTTTTTTTCATAGTCAAAGAGTCACAAAGTCATACCCACTTCAACCGTCAACAGGTTCATTCATATCCATCCTTTACCAGCACAGGGACTATTTATGGGCTGAAATTTAGATTTATTTGCTGTAGAAAACATATTGTACTACTGAGATCAGATGCTAGCTTTTGGTTTGTATAAAGATACAAATTGTCTCTTAGTAGAAACCCTGTAATTAGTTGTAAAATCAGCACGGTTCAGTCCATCCCTGAGCCCTAACTGCTCTGTAACTTATTTGTCTTGTTTGTTCAGACACAGACCCCCGTTTTCTGGAGAAGCAGGAGGAGCAGCAGCCTACATATGTCGCCCTCAGCTACATTAACAGGTAAAGTAACATAGCTGCCGCTCGCTACACCCTTCAATTTATCTGGTATGATAATGTTATCGGTGCCAGACTCCGCAAAGATATATATGTTCATAAATCCTAATAATACCCACTGTGTGCACAAGAGGCCTTTGCTTCTGTGAGTCAGGTTTTTGCAGTGAATTCACATGTCATCTGGTGGATGGCTTAGATCAGTCACTGGAGTGTTTGGTAGTCGGTTTTCTTTATTGCCCTTGGTTCATCCCAGTCGTCTTTGATATGGTGCTTGAATGCTGGTTTTAAAAGCCTTAAGCAACAAGCCAGTGTTGGAGAAGGTCTGCCACTGTCTCCCTGCCTTCACAAACACATCTTGATGTGGTTATTGCTTAATTTGTTAATTCCACTTTTGCTTTAACAGTGTCTATGTTAACATTTCATTTTTATGATACACATCTACTAAAGACTTTACTATCCATCATAAACCTAGCCATAAGGGTTTTTGATGGGAATGGAGCCAGTTAAATCTTTTTTCATGCATGTGTTCTACAGTAGCAACACCAGAACTTTATAAACATCAGGGGTCTTCTGTAAAAAGTTTTGGAAGGGTCATGATTTTTTTTGACTTTGCAAACCCTCACTGATTTTATATCCCCCCCTTCTCAGGTTCATGACAGACGCTGCACGACGAGAACACGAAACTCAAAAGAAGAAGGTGCAGCCTAAGTTGCCTCTGTCTCTGACAGGCAAAATGTCTCGCAGTATTTCCACTCCGCCTCGGCACCCCAGTGGAAACCTCACCCCTCCCGTCACCCCACCCATCACCCCGTCCTCCTCATTCCGCAGCAGTACGCCAACAGGTACCCACCCTGAACAGACCCACCTCACTGGTGCTCTGCTTGGTTTACTGATGCTGTCCATTGTTTACACATGTCATAAAAATAATTATACTCTAATGATTCAAACAGTAGATTCTCCTGGATTCAAGCTGAGGACTTGGTGAAGAATGTTATAGGGGACGTGCCTATAATAAATTCTACTTTAAGGATTTGGAGAATGAGAGGAGATTCTCACAGACCTGCTAAAGTGTCTTATTCAGAACAGTGTCCATAGGAAAGAAGGATTTTCTTTTCCTTGTTATGTATCCATGTGCTCATCCTTGTTTGTAAAGTATGAGTCCTTAAAAGTCTTGTTTTATTTTGAGCTCTTGTGGTTTGTAGTTGCTCATCTGGTCTAAATAATTGCTAATACAATAGCAGCTTATTGACTCCAAGACTTTACTCTAAAGCACACATTCTTTCCCACGACTGACATACTTTATTCCAGTTTTTCCCAAAACACTTTGATTGCTTATTAGCCTTAAGGCTCAAAAGCAAAAAATCCAATCATGACATCATGAAGCGTCCATAAATCAGAGACCTGTGTGTACGAGTGCGTGTCTAGTCCTGATACCCTGAATGAGTCACTTAGCATTTAACTCTGTCTTTCCTCGTCGTCTCACAGGTAGCGAATGTGAAGAAGAGGAGATAGACGTCGAGGAGTCCGACAGTGATGAGTCGTGGACCACTGAGTGCGCCATCAGCTCCGAGTCCATCCTCAGTTCCATGTGTATGAACGGAGGTGACGAGAAGCCTTTTGCCTGCCCCGTCCCAGGTTGTAAAAAGAAATACAAGGTACAGCGAACGCACTTTCTGTCATAGCAATACTTTCTACTTGAATTTAATCTAACAGTGGAATCCCTTTACCTTTTACTATAGACCTCTATGTATTTGTGTCGAACAAACTGGGAGACCAGTGCCTTAATTTGCTCACAGAATGGAGATTGTGATATGAAATGTATTCCCCGCTGTTGGCGATGGAAAATTGGGTCTTAGTTTAACATTACAGCATGACAACATAAACGCATACATCCAGTCCGTTTCAGCCATGTGGGGGTTTTACTGGATTTTCCGTTCACATCTGGTGTGTGTGGTTGGGATAAATTATGTGCAGCCTGAGAAAATTGCAACGCTGACGTGAATGACAGGGTTATGGGCGATAACTTAGTCTGAGGAAGCAGGCGGTGCTAGGCATCTGTGTAGACCCAGAAAAAGATAGATAAGATGAAAACGTCTTTTACGTCTCTTCTCTGCGGTGGTAAAGCAACTGATGGCTGCTTTGTGTTGAAAACTTGTGAAAGAGACACAGTATATATTCAAAAGACTTCAAACATACCAGGTTGTTTAATAGTGTAAATGTGTAAGGTAAACGCCCTCCTGTTTTAACTAGCATTGGGACAAAATCAGCACAAGAATCATATTATTTGTAATTAATTCCTTGTCCGATCATTATTGATACACTAGAGCCAAATATTGATATTTTTATTAAAAGCCTTGGCACCTGAGGACATTTAGCAGTGGGGGTGTTTGACTCAGCTCTAACAGAATTCACTGGTTCATCTAAGTCGTCAAATTCTGTGAAACCCTATTTTCTCTCCTTCAGTTACACAGATGTCATATATTCTAGATGATTTTCTTGCACTAGGAGGGTTTAGACTGATCTATTTGCAGAAATAAAATTAAGATAGAGATTTAGTGGCACTGAGCAAAGATAGGTACTGTGTAAAAAGGCGAAGTGAAAGCTACATTTCTTTGCATTTTTTTTTTTTAGCAAAGAAATGTAGCTTTTACTTTGCAAGTGTTTATATTTATTAGGCTCCTTTAAGTTTGTATGTTTGACTTCTGTATGTTTGAGTAGACTCAAAACAAAGTCACAGTATTTCCCAGAATTATCACAATAGAACTTTTTCCCCAAATCGCACATCCCTAGTTGAGTGATATTGTCAGTTACTCTGTGATTTCCAGTCCCTTAGGTGTTAATGTCACAACGTCTGATCCATAAGGAAAAGGGTTTACCAAACTTGGTAAGGAAGAATTGACCTCAGCACCACTGGACCTGCCAACTGCAAGTCCTGCTTTATTGCTCAACAACAACCACAAAATGCTGTGGATGAGTAAGAGCAGATCACTGCAGTGAGGTTTCGTATCTTTGAAAACGTGAAGGATAGTAGCAGCACATAAATGTCTCAGAGCAGTTGTATTTTAATTCTAAATGCTTTATTCCAGCCTTTTTTTTTAATGCACTTCTATGGTGATGGTTAAGTTTCATTTTCTCTGCTTCACTACAGAATGTGAACGGGATCAAGTACCATGCCAAGAATGGCCACCGAACCCAGATAAGGGTTCGTAAACCCTTTAAGTGCCGATGTGGGAAGAGCTACAAAACATCTCAGGGTCTCCGCCACCACACCATCAACTTCCACCCACCTATCTCCACTGACGCCATCCGTAAGATGCAGCAGTAGAGACTGAGTGATCAGCCAGTGCTCTCCTACTGGCCATTTCCTGACCATTTGAATACCACCATCACCAGCAACAGCTGTTTTTTTTTTTTTTTTTTTTTTTCAACTGTTCGCTCTCCCATTCAGCCTTTCTGTCTTTTATTACACTATGCTATGACACTATTTTTCATTGCATGGCATATAAATGTATGATTGTTTGTTTGTTTTTAATTTTTATTCAGAATGTTGAATCTGTAAGTAGTTCACAGTTTTGTATTTTGCACTTTTAAGCTATCTGAGTTTTCGACATATATTGACCACTCATTGATAAGGTCACAGAGTAGCATGTAGAGCATGCTGCTCTAAAAACAGATATGGATGTGTTTTAGAGAAAGGAGGAGTCATTACCTGCCTTCTGTCTATTTAAGTGTCTCTTTTCAGTTGAAAAATGTGACAGAAGCAAAACTATATCAGTGTAGTATTATGTCAGAAATGTTGGATTCCTGACATACTAGTAGTACTGAAAACATTTGAACATGTTTTGTTCTTTCAAATACTAATCTGTTTTTGGACTTCTTTTCATATGTCAAGTATTCCACACCTTGTTTCATCAGTTTTATTGCAAACACTTGTGTGTGAGCACCAAAGTTTAATCTCAGGTGAAGTTTGCAAGCATTTCTGCACCAGTCCTGCCCAAGTATTCTAGTCTAATATTTATGCTGTTTGGTGGGAATATTAGAACTTGTCAGTGTTTCTAATGTTTCCAGTCAGTCCTAAAGCAGTTTTCCTCGCTATTTTAAAGCGAGGGATTGAAGCACTTTTTTTACAAGTTGCCAACAATTTCGCATTTTGTTGCCAATAGCTCGTCTCTGGAGTTTGTATAATGGGTAGCAAAACTTTAGAGCAGAAGTTTGCAATTTCTATATTGCTACAAGGGAAGGTGTACACCAAACCTCCAGTTTTTCCAGTATTGTAAGATTCCTGTATGTAGTTGCCTTGAAATGTAAACCATTCCAGTCAGTACAAATCTTTTTATGGCTTCATTCTGACACTCTACAAACAGCTCATTTTGGACTGTTTGTTGCTTGTTCTTTGGTTCATGGTTCCCAGTTTTATGAAAGTGTGACTGTCCTTGTGTCGAATTGATTTTCTTTTTTTTTTAAAAAAAGGGCCCGCATATATTTAGCACATGTACATTCTCACATTTATCCAGTAAGGCTGTGAGAAACATGCGACCGTCTTTGTGCCATATGGGTTTAGTGTCAGCTGAACATAAAACCCCATGTCATCTATGAAATGTACTAAACCAAAATGTCTCAAGTTGCCATCACGTAGAGAAATTATCAAGTGAGTCATTAAATAACATCTTCACTGCATGGATGTTAGTGTTAAGGAACTGCAGTCTGATTTAGAATTGTGACAGTATTGTACTGCCAGTATGGAGGTATACTTGATATAGTGTAAAGTGAATGTATTGTTCTGTGTTCAAGTGCATTAAATTATATTTTCATATATGGACAAGGCGGAGGGAAAACTAGAGGTAGTTTGCAGAGACTAATACTGATGTACTGTATTTCTTCAAAAAGCTGCTTCATGTAATTTTTGGTTACATTTGGAATAAAAGTTCCTCTGACGTGTGTCTAAAGTGTCATTAACTGTGTCTGGACACAAGTCAGGTTCAAACAGACTTTATTAGTTTTTATTAGATACATGAAACTCACTTAACAAATGAAACATTTCTATGAATAAAATAACTTACTCCGGTAAAACAGAACAGAAGGATAAAAGTCAAAATAAGCTCGGCATGCGCTGATAAGCTGATGATATGAAGGATTTTAGGATTCTGACACAAAGAAAAGCCACTTAAGTATACGAAAATCAAAATAAAGGAAACCTTACATAAAACAAACCTATCATACACATAGTATCAAGGCTTTCACGATATCATTGGCTTTAATTATTCTAAAATAGATGATCTGATGATATACTGTATAATCATGTCTTAATGTAATCACGTTAAGGTTTCTCCCTGACTGCATACAGTGCATCAAGGCTGCTTTCTAGAAAGAACTAAGAACTTGTACAGTGATGTTTCAAGGGGAAGCATTTGGTTGGATGGTTCAAATGTAAGTTTGGTAAACACTTATCTCTTTTCCCTGATTCGTTCCTGTAGTCTCAGAACTGTGAGTCAATTTAAAGTCAATGTATACGTACAACAGTCTTTTCCCCCTAAATTATTGTTCAAATCTAAACGAAGGGAAATCTTTCACCTATAAAAACTTGCAAACTGATTTAGTAGCCCTGCAATATACACTGAATTAGAATGTCATTTTTAGTCACATCACTTCAAAGTGTTTCTCTAAATTGAAGTAACAAAGCGATAGTCAGTATAGTCCTAAGGAGTAGATCTTCATATCATTACATGCAGAAAAGAGTGCAGTGATTTATTTCGGTGGTGACGGGAAATAGGCCGACTGGATGTGCCGATTTTCTGTTTGTCTAGTCGAAGTTGAGCGGATGGCCATCAAAGTGAGTAAGCACGTGATTCTCAAACACCTTCTGGTCGCAGTCCAGCGGGAACTGCTCGCTGCACATGGGGCAGATTTTCCAGTGGCTCTCCACATGCTCCTCAAACTTGCTCTGATCGTAGTTGGGCGGGAAGATGACCTCACACAGTGGACATCGTTTCATGTCCATGCTGCACATGAGCGAAGAGGACAGCGTGAAAGAAAAAGCAAGGAGACAAACCCCATGTTAATAAGCAGCGAAGTGATGATGTGGGCAAACCAGGAGCACAGTCTAATAAAGAGCATCTGTCTGATGCGACGTGGGTGGCCCGCTGCCTGACTAATACCAACAAAAAGGGGGCTGTGCAGCAGAACAAACACTTTACACATGTTACAATGCACAGGTTTAGTAACTGTAGGGTGCAGCAAACTTGGATGGCATTTATGAGAGTTTGGGCATGTGAGGGTGTGTTACCTGGGATCAAAGCAAAAGGCAGTTTGTCCATCGTTGGCAAATGGGCTGTGAGTTTCAGTGGCTGTGGGCTGTTCACTGGAATTACCCTGAAAAAAAAAAAGGTCGAATAACAAACAAAATTAATCAACAGCTCATATTTGTTAAAGGAGAAGTAAAACTATTTAATTGATTATATGTAATCACGTCATTGTATTTTCATTGTCAGTGTGATATGAGCATGCATGATAAACACATTGTAAAGGACTGCCTGAGTTACAATGAATAACAAGTCATTTTATTTACATTCATACACTGTCAGACTGATACCTGGATGTATTGGCTACATTCAGATCAATCCTACTGTCACTGCATCAATTGTCCAATTATTGTCCACATGTATCATATACTTCACACAGAACTGAGGCTTACATTGTTGTTGTTGTTTTGTTTTTCTCCTGACTCCTCGTGGCCTTCAGGGCGGCTGTGGTTGCGGGTGGGCTGGATACACACCACATTACTGTCCCATGAAGGAGGACCCACTGGGGGAAGGCGGAGAAGCTGGTCATCGGAGAACTCCTCGTCTGCCTCATCTGCAGGGAGATTTGATTTCATTTTTATTTATCAGGGACAACGCAGTGAGACATAGTTGGATATATGATGTTCTACACAAAGAGTATATAGCATTTAGCTCCCATCCCTGGTTGGGAAAAACAACATAAAAGCCAATTCACATCTACCACACACACTCGCACACATTCACACACACTCAAATAAAAGCAAAAAAGTACAACAGTCCAACCTGTCCAAATATACATTTTAGAAGTAGGTACATTCGGAGACAAATAAATTATTTTGACCTTGCTGCCAGATTGGGACATTGTGAATGAATATCTGAAATGCAGAACAAGTGATCTTTTATACCTTTGTAGAAATAAACCGACCTTTTGAGTCAGAGATGGAGTAGGGGTTCCCAAAATGCAGCTTGGTGGGGCTCTGAGACACCAGCAGAGGGGTGGGGGCGTCCTGGGTGTAAGGGACTGGGTACTGCAGGAATAAAGGCACACTGGACTGGATGCTCTCCAGACTGGTTTGCTCACCAGCCGCCTGATCCCCCTTCCTGCTGCTGCTGCTGCTACTCTTCTGGAGATCCTAGGAATGCAACAACAGCATTATGAAATATATTAGCAGCCAATGGGAACTATGGGAACCAAACCATAAGTTTTCTGCGCAGCTGGATTTTTTTTACTTAATCTCTCTAAGTCCATCATGACAAGCGGTAATACAATACTAACAATCACAAAACTGCTCCTGAGCTGTGAAACCTTGCTTTTTCTGTCTCTCACACAAACAGTTTAATTAGCGCCTTCATTAAAAAAGCAACTCTTCTCGTTTTCAAAGGGAATGGGACACCGTATTTTATTGATGTTAGCTGCAGACGCCAATTTAATTTACAGTCTAAACCTCAAATTGGGTCATTCTGCTCCTCTTAGCTGTAAGAAAATTACCTCGAAGCGATATTTTAGGTCAGTGAGGACCTTGCTGTGGTCCAAAGTAATGGAATGGAAAATAAGAACTCATTTACTTCTCTTCTACAATTAGAGGCATATTAAACACAGACCAGATTGGGAGAGGGAAAATGGCAGGGGAATTGCACTTTTCAGGGAATTTTTAGAGTGGAGGAAGTCTATAAAAGAGAAAATGAAAGCTGTCACTAACCCCCTCCAGTTTTTCCTTCTCTTTCACAACAAGCGCTAGTGTGTCCTTCAGCTCCTTCAGCTCCCGTCCCTTCTCAGCTACCTGGCTCTGGAAAAGAAAAGACACACAAGACAGAGGAATGAACAGGTTTAGTTGACTTGTGGTGCTGATTGGAAAAAGCAGTGATGAAATACTGTCAAACTCAAGTGCTCGACATTAATTGGTCACAGACATAAAAGGCTTCCTTTTGCCGGAGGCTGATTTATGTACAATAGTGCTCAAAGCAAAACAACCTGTTTGAATTCCTGTGAGACACTGAGCAAATATCCGCCCGACCCGAGCCAAGCTTAGCATTAGCCAGGCAACTGGAGAGGACTCCTCAGAGCCAAACTCTGCTCGTCTCCAGAGCCTGACATAAACAGCAGTAAAATGCCATCTAACAGATAGTCCTGCTCATAAACAACACTGTCATAAACAACACTGTCAGAGGGACTGTGTTCAAGGGGAGAGACAGCATCAAAGGCCTGATCCCTGAGCTAAACCAGCCATACACACAGTGAAAACACACAGTGTCCGAACACAGGCCTTCTTTAAAGCAGCAGCAGGGTTTTTACTGGTAGCTGGCAGCTTTGAGTGCTATGCAGAGTGTCTGTTCTCTAAAAGGTCTTGGAGTCTGCACCCACCTTGTACCGGTCCTCCTCTGCTGCCAGCTGCAGCTTCATGTTTTCATTGGTCTTCAGTTGTTCCTTAAACTTCACTTCCATCTTGGCCAGCTCGTCAGCAAACATGCAGCTACGTTCTTTTTCCTCCTACAGAAAAATGAGGCAGTAATTATCTTGTCTTTTCTTTGCTGCTGGCTTTATACTACAAGACTGATAGATACTTTGGGGACATGTGGTCATTAATCAGATCCAAAAATCTGTCTCTTACCATTAACATCTGCTTGCATTTCCTGTACTTGTCATTCCTGTCAGACGCCTCTCTGCTAATGCCTTTGAGCTTCTCCTGGATGATGGCTTCCAGCATGGGATCAGCTGAACCAGGACTTCCTGTCATGTTAATGACGCCAAATAAAATGGTGTGCTGAGGCAGCATAACCAGTGGTGTATCATACTGACATTATCACTTAAGTAAAGTGATACTTAATTTCTACATTGACAAATTAACTCTAGTGTTAGATATTACCACACTGCCTACATATGTAATATGAACATTACAATATTCCTTAAAACTTAAGTAGTAAAATAGAAGTAATCTAAGACGCTACTCAAGTGGTAAATTTCAACATCACTGTCATCTTCATTAGCAATAATGGATGCAAATAATTATTTCCATAGATCAAAGTTTGCCATAGTTAAATACGCACCTGGAACAGATGTGTCTGGACTCACTGATGCTGGGATTGTTGTGGCTTCTTGTGCTGAGCTTTTCTTCAGGTCCTACAGACAGGTTAGGTAAAATAAAGTTTTAAATTACATAAATATAAGTAAGAATGACACAAATGTATGGCCATAGCCAGATATGGTCATAAAACTGTTCTAGCTACTAATGATGACAATGATGAATTTATCTAACTAAGGGTCTTAAGGGCCTTTCTATTATCAGCTAAACAACATCAGTATTAGTCAAAGACCATAGCTCTTCTAAGTCTCTCAATCAACTGAATGTTGTAATGTTGCGTGGTACATGGAACCAGTACACTGGCAGGTATGTGGGACATACCCCTTGCTGTTCAGAGAGCCTGAGCACTTGTTTTTGCAGTCGCTGACACTCCTTGTATTTCTCCTTGTAGTGTTCTGCAGCCATGTGCAGCCGCAGCTTCAGGTCCTCCACCTCCCTCTGCAGCTCTGCCAGAACAGCTGGATCTGCAGCGTTGTCTTCCTCAGCTTTGGCCTGCTGACACAAAGTACTACCATCAGAAAAGTTCAGAGACCAAACACAGCAAAGATAATGCTGAATGCCCCTAAGACATGACACAGTTTGATCATAATCCTTACAGCTTCCAGTTTGGCCTCTGCCTTCATCTGCTCTACCATGCGCTCCAAGCAGGCGCACTTAGTCTGAGCATCAGCCTTGGCCTGACGAAGGGCGTCGGCCTCCAGCTTCATGTGGTAGAGTTCAGACATGGTACGGTCACGGATACTAGAAGCATCTCTCAACTCAGCGGCCAACAAAGCTGACTGCTGCTGGTTGGCTTGAAGCTGTTCCTCCTTCTGACGCACCTGCTCCTTCAGGGCTTTCATATCTCCCTGTAAGAGGTAAAAAACCTTTAGGTGAATAATATTCCATTTTCAAAGAAAAGGGAAACCCATCATATTAGATAAGACATTATTTGTTATTCCCATAATTATTATCACTAAGGTATATTCTGAGGACAACTCTATATACCAAGGGTGAAACTTTGGCCAAGATCTCTCTGTACTGGTTTTCCTTCTCAGTGAGACACGCCTGCAGACGTCCCACCTCCTCTTTGAACTGGGCAATTGTGTTTTCTTTGTTTACATCCACAGACTTCAGCAACTGCAGCTCTGCACTCAGCTTTGTGTTCTCCAGCTCACGATTTTTCAGGTGAATCTGGTGTTTGCAAGCACATAGCCACACACACACACACACACACACACACACACACACACACACACACACACACACACAAACACACACACACACACAC